>APFE030287681.1:0-11699 GCA_000404065.3 Pinus taeda | reverse complement strand
AGTGTCCCCTTCAAGTTCATCCCCTTCCTCTTCAAACCCTTCCTCCTCATCATACATTGACTCACTACTATTAGGACCAAGTTCATCCCCTTCCTCTTCTCCTCTATTCCTCACCCTTGCCATCATTAAAACCAAGAGTGGAATGATACATAGAAGCCAAAAGAACACCATCTTGGAATATGGATATAGGTAGTGGACAACCTGTAAATAAAGGAGCAAGTAGAAACAATGGGAAAGAGTAGGAGAGGGAGGAGAAAAATACAAATTTTTTTTCAAAAAAACAAGGGAGTTTGGGCTTTGAACTTACCTCTTTAGCTCTTGTAGATGAAGTCCTCCAAGCTCTTGCTCCAAGCTCCTCCTCCTTCTCCTAGCTCCTCCTTCTTCACTCCTCCAAGCTCTCCTCTCTTCTCCTTTCCTTTCCTCTCTTCTCTTCTCCTCTCCTCTCTTCTCTTCTCCAACTCTCATAAACTCAAAGTGAGAAAATGAGAAGAGAATGGGGGCTTTATTCTTTTCTAAACTCACCCTAACACACCCCCAACCCACCCCCTAAACTTTAGTTAGCTTATTTTAAAAAAAAAAAAAAAAAATGCAGTCCGCGCAGTGGCGTTCGGGTGGCGCCTAGGTGGCGTGCGGGTGGCGTGCGCTTCCGGGCAGGTTGCGTGGCGCCACCCCATGCCCGAAGCGCCGGAGGAATCGCGCTTCCGGGCGGCCGCAACCCAATATGGCAGGAATCGCCATTTTTTCAAGGAATCGCGCCACCTAATTTTGGAATCGCGCTTCGGACAGCGCTTCGTGGACGCTTCGCCTCGGTGGCGCGCTTCCGGCTTGGGATCCGGGGGGGGGGGCGATTCCTGCAACATTGCTAGGAACCATAGTGGGCACAAGACCGGTACTAATTCCACAGTTGGAATCAACAGTTGGAGGACCTCGGAGGGACCTAGGGCGCGTAACATCAATATCAACCCAGCTGAATCTTCTTCCATTCGAACCAATGCACCAAAGACGACTCCTAAACCTGTATTAAAAATGGCTAACAACAAAGGAGGGGAGGAACACACCTTATTTGGAGGAAACAATGAATGGAGGGATGGACCAAGAGGAGGTCTCGAGGAACAAGAAGACGAAGCATAATCAACTTTTGGATTGCCTATTTTGGACATTACCAGAAATATTACCATGAAGAATATAACCTTGGCATCGCTTCCACTTTTTCACGGTATGTTTTTCGAAGACATCCTGACACATTTTTATTTGAATTTGACATTCTTTGCAGAAGTTACAATTATTATGATGATGCACACACACTGAAATTATTCCCTGCTGCCCTAAAAGACTCAGCCTTAAGATGGTTCATAAGCCTAGGAGAACATACCATTTATTCCTGGGATGATATGAAATCTGTCTTCCTTAAGAAATACCAAGACTACTGCAAAAGTAGAGATGTTAACAATATCTTTAGGATGCAATAGTCGGAAGATGAGAGTTTGGAGGAATATTTGGAAAGGTTCCTCTATAACTATCACAAGTCACGAATGGGCAGTTTGGATGAGAAAACTATTAGGATTTTCTTTTTGGAGGGGTTAAGGGAAGAATGCATTGAAACACTTAATCTTCTAGGTTCTGGGTATATTTATAAAAATCCTTTTGCTGAAATCGCTGGACTGTGTTGAACTTATTCTAGAAGCCAAGCTAAGGTAGGAAAAAGAACATGAGACAATTCAAGAGATTATGTGCCTAAGAATTCAAAATCTATACAAAATGTTGTCACTAGGTTCAAGTAGGGAAACCTTTTGGAAAACTTTAAAACTGACATTTTAAACACCATCAATGACCAACTTGATACTTTAAAAATCAAAAGAAAACAAGAAGAGGAAAAAGTTGTTTTGGCAATTTTTTGTCCTAAATGTAGGCATAAGCATGCTGAAAGGGAATGTCCTATTAATATGGTTCAGGACTGTGGAATTTGCACATGAGAACATACCACTGTTCAATGCCCATCCCTTCCTGGTTTACAAGCCATTTTCAAAGAAGGTGTGAAAACTAATGATTTACCACAAGTAAACAGGAAGCCAACATGGAGAGGGTCAAACCAAAATATTTTTCAAGAAACTAATTTACAAGGATTTCCCCAAAATCAGTCTTGGAACTCTCAACCATCATACCCTCCATGGCCTCCACAACCACCTCAAAACTCACCTTGGAACCAAGGATGGAGGGGAAACTTTTATGGGAACGTATTCCAACCACAAAACCTACCATACTCCTAGTATCAATGCACACTTAATATGCCTTATGCATCCAACATTCCGCCATTTCAGCAGGCATATAATCCAATCTATGTTCAGCGGCCCTCATTACCACCACCTCCATTATAGCAACTCCTACCTATACCTTCGAGCTCTAATTCGCCCCCATAGCAAGAACCCCAAACATTTAATTCACCTCGACCACCCTAGCCGCTTGCACAACCTATCACTAACCCTAATAACAGACGTCCACAACTTGTGCAAAATATTGAATTACAACCTTTCCCTACATATGTTATTACTGTTGTCCCTGTCAATGAAATTCAACTAAGATCATGGAAAATAATCAACAAAGAGAAATCAACTGTAATCATTCAAGAGGAGGATCCTCAAGTGCAACCTGAGGATGAAATTCACCAACAAATAGAAAACAAAAAATAGTGAACCAGAAGAACCAAGGGAGCCTCCTTCCTTGGAAAGATTACTTGTTAAGAAAACTAAAACTCCCTTGGATTATGATCTAGAATATGAATTAAGGAATGTATGTATCAAAATACCATTGTTGCAAGCTATTAAAGACATTCCTATCGACACCAAGATCATCAAGGATCTATGCATCAAGAAGCCAGGAAGGAAGGGACATAAAAATCAGAATGTTAAAATAATGAGTCAAATGACAGAGATGATATTTGATTTCCCACTCAAGTATAATGATCCAGGGAACCCCATAGTTACAATAGAAATCAATGGAACTCTTTTAATTAACACCCTTGTAGATTTAGGAGCAGCCATTAATGCTATGACAGTTGATACTATGACACTATTACAACTACAAGGAGTTAAGCCTACACCTATAGTACTAGAATTAGTAGATAAATCCATTGTCAAACCCATGGGGATCCTAGAAGACATAGTGGTGACAATCGCCCCCTGGCAATATCCAATTGATTTTGTTGTGATTTCTCCAAAAAAATCTAAACTCGGGCATCCAATAGTTTTAGGATGACCTTGGTTGGCCACTGCTGATAGTGTCATTGGGTGTATAAATGGAGAAATGATTATTTCGAATGGATCACACAATCAGAAATTGACTATTTTTCCACCTGCCCAAATGGTTGCTGAAGTACCTCTCTAGTTGGAAAGTCCTTATGGGGACGAAGAATGTATGTTTCCCCGATTAACTTTAGAACAATCACGGGGATTCCAGGGACAATCAGAGGATCATGTTTTGCAACAGTTCTTGTCTGATATTACTTGCATTAATTATCCTGTTTCTTTTAATGGTTATCGACATGTTTTCAACAATGAATTTTAGGAAACCCGTCATCCAGCTATATTTGCAACATTCACTATGGCAGCATTGGAAGGTAGCAATGAAATAAGTACCAAACCTATTGAAATTGATGACAGAAAGACATTGTACATTGGAACTGGGTGAAGTACAAAACATAAGCAACAAGTATTGAGCATGATTCAAACGCAGTTTGGAGCATTCACCTGGTATTACTTAGACATGAAAGGTATTCATCCAGACACATGTATACACCATATTTATACAAATGAAGAAATTAGACCTATTAGGCAACCTCAGAAGCATATGAATCAAGCTCTAAAAGAGATTATTAAAGATGAGCTACAAAAACTCTTAAGTGCATATTTCATCTACCCTATTTCCGACAGCAAATGGGCGTCACCCTTGGTGGTGGTCCCAAAGAAAAATGGGAAATGGCGAATCTGCGTAGATTATCAGAGTTGAATAAGGCTAATTTGCGGGACTATTTTCCTTTACCTTTTATTGATCAAGTACTTGATACGTTATTGGGGAAGAGGTATATTTCTTTTATAGATGGATATAGCGGCTATAACCAAATTCAAATAGCCCCGGAAGATCAAGAGAAGACCACCTTTACCTGCCCATGGGGTACCTATGCCTATCGAGTTCTTCCCTTCAGTTTATGAAACGCTCTAGCTACTTTTTAGCAAATTGTTTTGGCTATCTTCTCTGATTTGATACATGACTCTGTAGAAATCTATATGGATGACTTCAAGGTATATGGGGATGATTTTCATCAAGCCTTGGAAAACTTGGAAAAGGTACTGATTCATTATCAAGAATCCCATTTGGCCCTTAATAGTATTAAATGTAAAAGGATGCAAACTAAGGGGATTTTCTTGGGAAATCACCTATCACATGAGGGGATAAAAGTTGACCTAGCGAATATAGAGGTAATATCACATATTCCATTTCCCATGCTAGAAAAAGACGTTAGAAGTTTCCTGGGCCATGTAGGGTGCTATAGGAGATTTACCGACAATTTACTAAAATTGCAACACCTATGTTTAAATTGTTTAGCAAAGATGCTGATTTTTTATGGGATACTGTCTGTCAGAATGCTTTTTATGAACTAAAGGATAAATTGGCTGCTGCTCCAGGGTTGCGAGGGCCTAACTGGTCTCTCCTGCTCCACATTTGTACAAATGCATCAAACATTTCTCTTGGAGCGGTGTTTAGTCAAAGGGAGGATAACTTTCCTTATGCTATTTACTTTATTAGCAAGAATATCTTGCTTGCATAATTAAATTATACAATTAGTGAAAAGGAATTATTAGCAGTCGTTCATGCCATTAACAAATTTAGACATTATATTACTGGCTATGCGACTTTTGTCCATACCAATCATTCCACCATTAGATTTCTTATGAATAAGCCTATTACTAATGGAAGAATTACAAGATGGCTACTTTTGTTACAGGAATTTAACATTATTGTGATTGACAAGCCTAGATGAGGTAATTTGGTTGTGGATTTCTTATCCCGAATGAATTTTTCCCAAAATCCAGCTCCAGCACCAGTTCCATATGATTTTCCAGATGAAGATCTATTTGTTGTTTCAACATTCACTCCCTGGTTTACTGATGTGGTTAACTACTTAGTGATAGGGAGGCTGCCCCAAAATATTTCCAATAGAGAAAAACATAATATTGTGCAACATTGTGCCAATTATTCTTGGATAGATGGGGACTTGTTCCACACAGGACTTGATTTGATCATGAGAAGGTGTGTGCGGGACGATGAAATGTTTGATGTGTTGAAACCTTGCCACAGTGAGCCTTGTGGTGGGTACTATGCGGATAAAGGAACAACCTACAAAGTCCTACATGTGGGCTACTATTGGCCCACACTTTTCAAGGATGCTAAAATGTTTGTTTCAAGTTGTGATGCTTGTTAGAGAATGGGAAGACTAGTTCCGACAGATGAAATGCCTCTTCAAATGCAAACATCGGTCGAACCCTTTGATAAGTGGGCATTGGATTTTGTGGGGCCCATCTCTCCCGCATCCAAGAAAAAGAGATACATACTGGTTTGCATTGATTACGTAACGAAGTGGGTAGAAGCCAAGGCCTTTTATTTTGCTTCAGAGAAAGCAGTGGTAGATTTCCTTTTTGAGGATACCTTCACTCGGTTTGGGGTGCCTAGGGAGATAGTTACAGATCAAGGCACACAATTCACGTCCAAGCTAGTGAAGGCTCTTACTGAACAATATAAGATCAAGCATCGAAAGTCTACCCCTTACCAACCCCAAGCAAACAGATAGGTGGAATTTACAAAGTCCTGGAGTCTATCCTCACTAAGACAATTCAGCTTCACCATGGTGATTGGGCTGACAAGCTACCTGATGCATTGTGGGCTTAGCGGATAACTAGGAGGAATGTGACTGGACACACCTTATGAGTTAGTATATGGGAAACAAGTGCTGCTCCCCATTGAATTTCAAGTAAAAACATTTCAAAATGCCACTCAATTGGGAATGAATCTGAATGAAGCCCAAAAGCAAAGGTTACTATCGCTGAATGAGCTTGATGAAATCAAACAGGATGCATTTCAACAAACCACGTTAGTATAGGATCAGAGAGCCCGGTGGCATGACAAGTACATCAAGAAGAAGGTTTTTCAACCAGGTAAATTATATGACAATAAATTTAAACATTTTAAAGGTAAATTTTCAACTAAATGGTTGGGACCTTATGAGGTGGAAGAGGTCTTCGATAATGGCTCTGTTAAAATAAAAACCATTGATGTTGATCAGACCCCATTCGTGGTGAATGGTCATCGATTGAAGATATACCACCGACCGCTCTCTCACCAAGAATTTTTGCAGAAAGTAAAAGGAGATCCAGAAATGGAGTTGGTTCAAGGAAAGGATCCAACTCCTGCTAGTTCCTCGAACTAATTTTCTGTATATTTATATTTATGTACCTAGTATAAAATAACAGTGAGTTGACTATTTTTATTTTCCCTCACAACTCACATATAATAAAAGGGAAATTTTCCAAGGGTAAGTTTATTCCTTTAACTAGACTTTGCAGAATATTTATTGTAAAGGACCTTTTGGAGTCTTCTTTGAACGTTTCAAACTCCCAAAAATTGAATGTTCTGAGCAAAGACTTATCCAGATTCGTAAATATTAATGGAATAGTGGTAGCTACAGATCTGTTGAGTATAGAATTATTCTTTTCCGGGTGTTGACCACTACATGTCAACGACCCATAGCAGTACACCCCCTTTTTTCACAAAAGGGATAGCACTTGATCGATGTGTTCCTGCCATCCAACTATCATCATCAGCTTGAGGATCATCTCATAATGTAAACCCAACTTGCATGTGTATAATGTAAATAATCTCAACGGATCCATGTCGTGTATGTAATCACCTAGGTAAACCTAGTTTTCTGGTAACAATCTACATTTCGGGAGGTTTTTTGTCTCACTGATCCATTCTCGGATGGTCCGCAGAGTTTTCCTTCAGCCTTACCCCAAAGCCGGAATGGATTTTGTCACTGGAATCTTAGGGGAGTCCTAGTGTTCTAGATCAAGTCTGTGTAAAAGTGATTTGGGAATAATCTTAACTATTTGGTTAGGTTATTTTATTACAAATTGCTTGATCTTCTAGATTATATTTGTGTCGCAGAGTTGGGAAGTCTGTGAGGGTCTTTTGCAAATGGGTTTTCCCACTTGAGATGTAAAAAATGTAAAAATCATGATGTAAAGTGTCTTGAGGGTTAGAAAAATAATTTATCCCCTCATAGGTCTTGGGTCATAGGTAAATTTAAATTTTCCAAAGGTAAAATTCGTGGATCCTTTAAAAAATTAAATCTTAACAGGTCTAGGGACTAAGGTTAATTGATTATTTTGCTAAATTTTATGCCTTGGGTCCTTGGGGTTAAGTCAAAGTCAAAATTTTGAGGAAATAAATGCAAAATTTTAATTTTTGAATTTATTAAAATGCATTTAATTGAAAAATTCGAAATTTCCTCAATATTTAAAATTTCGACAGATGAGATTAAAAGAAATTGTGATCCTCATTAATAGTCGAGATCACTTTGACAAGGATCACTCAAACTAGCTGTTGGAGGATTTATCTTTAAATAGGAGGTCATTTTTCAATCTGTGTCATCCGATCTTTTGATCGTGTACTAAGCGAAAAGCTCTCTTGTAATCTTTTTATGAGCAATAAAGAAAGACTTTGGGGTTAATTTTTGTTGGTGTTACTCTTCATGGAAATGATGTAAGATGTATTATTTTCATGCATACGTTTCTTTTTGGCCATTGATATAGCTTTCTAAAAGAACGATTTGAGTACAGGTATCTTGCTCAGTTGCTGGGGTTTGAATGATAATTTAAGTTTTGAATATAATAATAGGTATCTCTATTAAATTTGATTTTTATTATCGTTTTCTCGCTCTATTTTGATGGATGAATCGAGTTTTGCAGGAAAATCCTTGATTATTAGATCATCGGGTGTTCGGGGAAGTTCTTAGCTGAACCAACCAACTCCCGATCCGTGTTTTCTGAAGACCCCAGCTTAAATTTGATCTTGGGCTTATCATAAGATATTTTTATGGGTGATGCATGAAGGGTTTCAAGCTTAGTACCTCCTCTAAAATTCAATTTTTTTTTTTTGTGTTAAATCATTAGATCTGGCTGTTGAGAGCGACAGATCATCAGATCTGGGAGCAGAGTCGAACTCACACTCCCTAGATCTGATAGATCCACCATTTTTTGTACATAGATCTGTAATTAATTTTGACTTTGGTTTTCGAGGTTTTAGTCTTTTTGCGTCATTGTGTATATCGTTTGGGTGTTTTCTTGTTGTATTGCAGCTGCAGATCTGAAGCTGAAAATTGTGCAGAGTCTAGATCTAGGAACTGGAGGGTAAGATTTGGATCTCTGGAGGTCCATCAACATCATTTTTACAGGCAATTAATTTAGTTTTTCAGATCTGGAATTTCAGTGAGGGTTTTAAGGTCAAATATGAAGCAAGCTAATTCAAAATTTTAAATTAAGATTTCTGGAAAATTTGTAAAGGAGTTTTGGTAAATTCTAAGGGTTTTTTTCGGCCACCTATTTGTTGACTGGTTTCTGGGATTTGTTGCCTGGTGGGGTTTGCTGTGCATTTTCAATTTTTTTTAGATCCCTTGCTGCCATCTATCAAATTTGAGTTTGCATCTGCAACTCCCATCACCAAACCCTCGTTGTCTTAGTAATTATCAGCATTCTCCCACTGCCTCAACCTGCATATCTCACCACCCTTGCTGCCAGCCACTTGCGTTTTTATTTATTTTTAATTTATTTTTAGGCAGCTCCAACGCAGCCTTTCGAAACCCTTCCAGCTCTCCCATCTGCAGCAAATTCCTCATTGTAGAAAATGCCTCATCCTCTTGTTGTTTCAATCCATTACTTGCCTGCCTAGAGTCTCCCCGCTTTCCCTCGTCGCTATTACGCAGTGCCATTCTCTCCTATCCATCGTCCATTCCCTCACACAGCTGCTTGTCATTTCTGCATGCTCCCTGCTCCTTCCCCTTTATGGCATCGCTCCTTGCTGCAATTTGCTACCCCCTTATGTTGTCTAACCCCTCCATCTGCATGTTAATTAAACTCCTCAGATCCCTCAATCTCCACTGCCCTTTCATGCTGCCAGTCCATCCGCATGGAGTTGCCCATTCCATGCAGCGGGCTGCTCCATTTCCTCATGTTTCTCTCCCCTCGCTGTCTGTCAACCCCTCTGCTCCATCACATGCTTCATCCGTCCTCGCTGTCTGCTTCGAACCCTCCATCCACTACTCCTTGCCATGTCGTCCCCCTGCTCGACCTCCAACCTGCAACAATAAACACCAAACATAAACAAAATTCAATTTTGGTTTTAGTATGAGTAGGGTTAGCGTACTTTGATTTCATTTGGTTTTTAACTTAGGCTAGTACCCTATTCATTTAATAACTAAAAATAAAAATAAAAAATTTCGATTTTGGTTTCTTTTCAGTTTATTTGATTTTCATTTCATTTAGTTTGTATGTAGTTAGGTTAGCTTATGTCATTTAATGAAAAAATCTAAAAATAAAAAAAAATAAAAAAAATCTAAAAACTTTTAAAACTTAATTCTAAAATGAACTTTAAAAATCTAAAATTAAGATTTATAATAAAAAATCTTTAAACATTAAAAAATATTTAAATCTTAAAAATATATATTTCAAAGTCAAAAACAATTTTAAAAAATATAAAATTAGAAAAATTTTAAAACATTAAAAGTTTCTAAAAAGATTAAGAAAATCTAAAAAAGAAAGATTTTGTGATTGAGAATAAACAAAATTAAGGGGTTTATTTGCTTAAACTTTAGAATTTTTAAGGTGCCCTCTGCCCCATTAAAAATTTTAATTTTTTAATCCTTTTGATTAATATAAACTCCTAAGGAATAATAAAAAAAATTTAACCTAAAGTTCCTTAGTGTCATTTGGTCATTAAATGCAATTCTTATGATTTTCCTATGGTCAAAGTGCGATAAACATGTTTAGTCATGTTTGGCTTTTATTAAATCTAGATTTGGGCAATCAACGAAAATCATTTAAAATCTAGATTTTTTTGCATGCGACAGTGTTGGGCGTTTTCGTGGATTATTTATGATTGTCACTGTTTGTCACATATTGAAAATCGTTCTGGATACTTGTTTTATTGATAGTTAATTCAAATATCGAAGGCACTGGTCTATAATTGTTTTTATCTTGTGGTCGTGTCTTGTTTATGTTGATGTTTAATCTATCAATCTGATTTAATCATTTAGATTCATCAAGTTGTCCATCATTAAAATCTCCTAGAGCCTGTGATCCACAGGCTTTTGCACCCATTTACCTTCGGGACTACCCCCCTTGACTTGCCTAGGAGAGAGTCTAAATGGAGTAAGGATCGAGAGTGACAACCCTTTACTCTAGCGTTGTTGCGCTGCCTAGACATTCTGTGCAACAACACCAGGCTCAGCAAAATATTTACGGAAAAAGAACCCCTTGGAGTCTACTTCAGGTTTTTCAAACTCTCTAAACAAGAATACCTCGAGTAGTGGCTAACTCAACCTCGATAAACTTATGAGGTGACAATAGTTAGGGATCTGCTAAGCATGGAATTATCCTTTTTCGGGCTTAGCAGAATAAGGATGGAAAAGAACACTTTGGAGTCTCCTTTTGTGCATTTCAGACTCTCTAAAAATGAAATACCCCAAGCAATAATCATTCCAGGCCTAGTTAAAAATCCATGGGATGATGTTTTCAAGTTCTAAATAACTATCAATAGGCAAAGTCTTCAGTCAAGTTGCATGGGATATTCCAAGAAGAAATTTTGTTCATTTTCAATTAAGTTGAAATGGATTACGTACTTAACCAGACACTATTATGAACCAAATAGAGCTCCTGAATTGGTGAGAATTTCAAAGGTATTAGCATCAACAAACAATATGGATGATAGGACAACAACATTTTGAAACTGTTCTTATATTTAATGGAATCAACCATGCTTTGCTAAAAAATGAAGACACTGTATATTTTTCAAATCAGCTCAGATGATTCTATTCCTAATTTAGCATTGGCATTTTGTACTCAACTTTACATCATAATACATCAAACAGGGCCACTCGGAAGTTGTCTCTTGGAATTTTTGAAAAAGGTTTAAAAGCATTACAAAGAATAATTTATGCTTAGTAGTACTCCAGGTGATACTGTAATGACATTTTGGGACTATTTTTATACCATGAGCTAATTCATCATTACAAGTTCAGTTATGAGGCTCATGCATCTTCAACAACGAAAACTAGTATTGCTATCCGCGTCCATCCTTTCGGGCTCCTGCTGCAACTGCGCCCCTCCATTGCCATTCCTCGCTCCTTAACCTGCAAACGCAATTCCATACGCTATCGTTCTACTCCCGCCATCGAGGACCTGCACCAACAACAAACAAGCATCAAATATATTTTCATATTAGCTTCGAGTTAATATTTTTTGGGTTAGTTTAATGTTTTTCAAAGTTGGCGTATTCTCCTTTTTTGGTTTTGTTATATGATTAGGACTTTAGTTTTATTTAGATCTTAGTTTTAGTTTTAGAATTATATTTTTTTTTTTAGTTTTTACTTATTT
>APFE030287676.1:0-15611 GCA_000404065.3 Pinus taeda | reverse complement strand
TTGGGTTATGATAGATTTTCTTACTACATAAAAATATAAAATTAAATTAAAAACAAAAACTACGTATAATAATTATATTAAATTAAAAACAAAAACTACCTATAATAATTATATAATCGCCACTCTCTCAACCTATTAAATGGCATAGTCTAACTTATAGATGAAATAGTGTTTTTATCGAAATCCAACAAAATAATTTCAAGATAGAATGCAACGTTTGAATTCTGCAAATTAAACAACAAAAACTCAAGGCTTTAAAAATCTCCATTGGATTTTGATTAAAATTTACCAGAAATGTCATGAAAAAAGCCATTTCGTCTATAAATTCAACTAGGCCCTACTAAATCGAAGTTCAATTTTTTTTAATTTTTATTTTGCATTAAGAGTAAATATGAATAGAATAATTATTGGACATTTTGTATTAAATAAAAACTAATTGTGCTGAGGTGTTCTCGAACATGGTAGAGATATTGTAATGTTTTGTTTAACATTTTGACTGAATCAAAATAAAATAAAATAAATAATTATAATGATAATTAATAATTAAAGTAGTCTAGATTCATGATGTACCAAGGGCTAAGACTCTTTCAAAATTAGTTTCCCAAATGGCATATTCATAATCCTTGCATAGCATTAATATATTTCATAGACAAAATTAATTATTTTCCTAATTATTGTTATAGTTATAATTAATAGTTAAACTAGTCTAGATTCATGACGTACCAAGAGCTAAGACTCTTTCAACATTACTTTTGGATATGACATATTCATAATTCTTGCATAACATTAATATATTTCATGGATAAAATTAATTATTTTCCTAATTATTGTTTGACCTTCCCACGGTATGCAAAGTATCATAATTTTTTTAGCTGCAATAATTAAACATTTACAAGTTACCAGGGGATGTTACATTCCCCCCCTCATTCTTAACACCATCCCGGTGTTTTTGCGTCCTCAAAATAGGTTTCAGTATGCTTCCTTCATAATTTTTTCGTCCTCCCAGGTAGCCTCTTCTAGGCTAAAGTTCCTCCACTACAGCTTAACCTAGGTGATAACTCGCTTCCGCAATGTTACTTCTCTATGATCGAATATATGTAGAGGTTTGATTAGGAACTCATCGTCTGATTCAACTTGTATATCATTCCTAATGATAACATTCTTAGGATCATATATATATTCCTTTAACAAAGAAACATGAGAAATGTTATGTATATGTATGTGGCTGCACAAGGCTAGTTGATAAGCCACAGGCCTAATTCGAGCCAAAATTTGAAAAGGGTTGTAGTACCAGGGGGCTAACTTGGAACATCCTGCCCAACACATAATCTTTTTTTAGGCTTCACTCGTACATAGACGTGGTCCCCAACATGAAATTATCGATAGTTTCTTTTTTTATCAACATAGGTTTTTTGTCTATCTTGAACAAACTCCAAATTCGACCTTACTTTTCTTACGACTTCTTCCATCTCTTCCAATATATCAAATCCCAATATCAATTCGTCTTCAGGGCCACTCCAATTTATAGATGTTCTACATTTGCGTCCATATAACACCTCAAACAAGCTCATATTTAGGGAAGCTTGATGGTTATTATTGTAAGCAAATTCCGCCAAGTGTATATAGTCCTCCTACTTCATCAATTGATACATCACATACATTCTCAACATATCTTCAATCACTTGGTTTACATGTTCAATCTATCCACTGGTTTGAGGTTGGTATGCAATGTTGAATTGCACTTGAGTACCCTGTCCATTAAACAAAGATATACAAAATGCAGATATAAATTTAACATCCCTATCAGAAATTACCACTTTTGGTATTCCATGCACCCTGAAAACTCTTTCATAAATATATTAGCAATTTGAAACATCTTAAAGGAACATTACATTGGAATAAAATGAGCATACTTACTTAGTTTTTCTACTACCACCATTATATAGTCATTTTGTTTCTTGGTCTTAGGTAGGCCAATAATGAAGTCTAATGTGATAGTCCCCCATTTCCATTCCAGAATAGGGAGTGGCTGGAGCAACCTGACTGGGTGTTGGTGTTCATTATTTAGTTGCTGGCATTCCAGGCATTTAACTAAATATTCAACCACTTCCTTTTTCATACATGTCTAGAGGTATTCCTTCCTTAATGCAGTAATCAACTTTTGGTAGCAAGGATGAGTTGCGTAAGGAATTTTATGACAATAATTTAGAATCAACTGCTTGATGCATAGTTGATTAGGAACATATATTCTACTTCGATATATCAACATGTTCTCTTTATTTACCTCATATCCTAGTTGTTGTTTGTTGTTGTTTGGATCATGTGCTTGCTACCATAAAAACCAGTATTCTAGATCTCTTTGGACAACCTCCTTAATCTGTTCTTCAAAAGCAGTTCTTACTTTAGTAAATGAGATTTCATAAACACATTTCAACTTCCTACTTAAGGTGTCTGCAACCCGATTATCCTTTCGTTAAATGTTTAATTTCAAACTCAAACTCAATCAAGAAAGTGGTCCAACGTGCTTGTCAAGAATTTATAGTAGGTTGCTTAAAATAATTAGTTAAACTGCTATGATCTGTCACTAATAAAAAACCGTTTCCCAAGTAAATAATGGTGCTACATTTTTAAGGTGTGAATCACTGTTGTCAACTCCAAGTCATATGCTAAATACTTTTGTTCACGATCCTTCAATTTTTGAGATTCACAGGCTACAAATCTATCCTCGTGCACTAATACTCCCCCTACTCCCTCTTTACAGTCATCTGTACAAATAGTAAATTCCTTGTCTTGGTTAACAATTCTTAGAATGGGACAGTAGTAAGTAAATGTTTCAACCAATCAAAACTGTTTTGATTCTCAACTTTCCATTTGAAAATTCTTCCTTTCTTTTGTAGGGTGGTAATGAGATAAGCCACTTTTGACAATCCTTCAATAAATCACATATAGTATCCAAACAACCCCATGAAGGATCTTATATCAACCACATTCCTAGGAACGAGCCATTCCATACTAGTTTTATATTTTATGGGTCTACACCAATTTCATCCTTAGTAATAACATGTCCTAAATATTGGATTTGTTCCTTATAAAACTCACACTCACTGTATTTTTCATACAATTGATGATCCCTCAAGGTTTGCAAAACAATTTGCAGATGTTTTTTGTGTTCCTCCATATTTCATGAATAAACAAGTATATCATCTATAAAGATCAATACAAATTTATCCAAATGCTCATGAAATATACTATCAAAAGACACATAAATGTCATGGGGGAATTAGTTAGGCCAAAGGGTAGAACCACAAATTTGTAATGCCCATAGCGAGTGTTGAAAGTTGTTATATATATATATATATCTTCTTCTGTAATTCTTATCTAATGATACGTTGAATGCATGTCAATTTTAGAGAATACTATATCCCAATTTACCCAATCAAATAAATTGTCAATACAGGGTAAAGGGTATTTATTTTTCATCGCTAACTTATTTAATTGCCTGTAGTCAATACACAATCGTAGAGTGCCATCCTTCTTTTTGACAAAAAGTACTGGAGCTCCCCAAGATGACACACTTAGGCAAATTTACTTGTTGTCAAGTAACTCTTGAAATTGCATTTTAAGTTCAGTTAGCTCAGGGAAACTCATATGATAGGGTGCTCTTGACACGAGCCACTCCTAGAACAAGTTCAATGGTAACTTCTATGTCCCTTTTAGGAGGCATTCCAAAGATATTTTCTGGGTAGGCATCAACAAAGTTATGTACAATAGGCAGATTCTCTAGAGTAACAACCTTATCCTTTGAGTTTGTATACCCCACTTGTGCCACATAAATTTGACATCATTTCCTAATACATTTTGCCAATTGTGAAGTTGTGACTGGTCTTAATTTTAGGGGTATTTTCAATCCTTGAACTTCTTGCCTCATACCCTCCTCATCCAAATAACTATTTTTTGTCTTTACATTTTTATGAGAGACCAATGATTTTCCAACCAACACATACCAATTAAAAGGTCATAAGATCTTAGGGGTAAAAATTTTAAGTTTTCTACTATTGGTTGTCTTACTAGCTCTACAGGACAATTGTCAACCTTATCCATTACTCTTCTTTTTGCCCCTGTAACTAGTTATACCACCCACAGATTTTTAAATTTGGTGGTTTTCAAATGAAATTTTTCTACTATCTTAGGACTTATGTAACTTAAATTAGCCCCTAGATCAATTAAAATGGAGACAATTTGGCTGAAAATTTTACCTTCAAACTCTACCATGGTCAATTGGTACTCAACCTAGTGATCCTCCACTGCAGCGTTGATTTTTGGCAAGCTCCTTGCAACTTTTCCTACTATGGATGCTTCCTGAATCTGCGCTACTTGTTCTATTCTTTTCTGGTAGGGAATTTTTGACATAATGCGGTTCCCCACATCCCCAACACTGTAATGAAGGTCTAGCTGTGGGTTCAAACTCTTTTTTACTGAACCGTTCATAAGGTTTTAGCTCATTCTGCAATTTAATCCTTTCCTGGGTCCTCCCTGTATAATTTTTCTATTGATTCTTGTAAGACCCTTTAAAATTCATAGACTTCAATCATTTAAAAATTTGTGAGGGTTTAAGACCCTTCTTTTCCCTCCACTTTTTGCTTCCATCCCTATTTTCCTTCATCTGTTGGTAACATGTTCACACTTTCCTAATAACTTCGTCCATGGTTTTACGATTGTATAATTCCAAACATTCCTTCATGAATACATGCAAACTACTGATAAATTGTTGGACTTTTTCCTTTTCTTCACATATGTAAGGGACATATCGCAACAAGGATGTAAATTATCTATAAACTCATTCATAGAAAGCTTCCCCAAAAAAATAACATGAAATTCCTTTTCTTTTTAATCATAAAATCGTTCAGTTAAATATTTATCCTTAAAATGTTTTTGGAAACTTTCCCAAGTTACTTCTTGTTCCTTAATTCCCATTGTTGGTGTCCAGGTATGAACAATTTATTCACACCTTTTCCTTCATTAATATATCAATCTAGGTGAGTTTTCTTTTCAAGGCAACACGCAAGGTATATGCGGGGGCAAGGTTACAATCTATCATTGACCAAGGGTTCGTGATTACCAAATCAAAGCATTGCTAAAACAAAAATAGAAATTCAACTGGAGAATTTAAAAGGTTATTCACAGTGATCTAAAGAATCTGCAACAATAATCAAGCAATAAACACAACAATACACAATACACACATAACAAGGAAACATGCAACACCTGATCGGAAGAGTGGTCCTAGCTGTCTGATTAGCGCTGCGTTACTCACATCGAAGGATAGATCAACAAAAAGGTTGTATTGTATTAATATTGACAATGCTGTTACAATACAATGCAGGGTCTGACTAACCCCTGATACAAGAATAACCCATATTTTATACAGTACAAAGGGGAATAACTTCTCTCCCTTAAACTTGGCAACTATATACCCAAAGATATACATCAGTTTAATCACAGCACTAACACTGAGAGTGCAAGAACAGGAATGATCCAAAACGGGTTGAGAACAACTGCAAATTAGTTATGTTGTTTTGTTGTGGTCGATCAGTTGCTGTGAATCGCGGAACTGCTACGATATGCCATGCGATCAACACATGCACTCCATAATCTGCGGTCATAACATGTTTTAGTGGTTTGCATAGGTAAAACCATCATGACTCTTCTTCATTAATTAAATATCCCAAGAGATGAGAAAGGGGAATTACCTCATAGTTTTACATAGTAAATGTATGTGAATGAATACAAAAGGGATGAAAAGAGGAGTGGAAATGTAGCAAAAATATCGGCTAATTTGGTGCCCAACGTCTCCCCCCAACAAGCCTTCTGCATACCTTGTGTAGATCGCCATCTCCACAAGTCTGGGTTGGATAGGTCTGGGTTGGGTGAGATCGTATTCCTCGGCCATTTCTGTTCCTGGAACCTTAAACCCCTATGAGAGAAGAAATTCCTTCCACCAACCATTTGGTATATTATATGCTCGGGTGTAGTGCTCTGCTGGAAACCAAAGGATAGGGTACTGAAATCATATTCCCATCCACAAGACCCCACATGTTTGGATGCATGCCACATAACTTGGCACCTTGCTGGGTGCTCATGCAAAATTTGGTGCTCCAAGCAGTCTTTTGTTTTGGATAGATGTGGGTGACATCATCCACCTTTCTTGACAACTATCCAGGGCCTCTGCTTGAAACGTGACCAATTGTTTGACACAGAGATCGATACACCACTTTTGTGTCTTCGACATCTATTCCTTATTTCCCATAATTTCTAAAAATGTAGTGTGCTTATTGTACATAGTCATTGATCTCTCAGGTTATCCTCTTACCATAAAAGGTTTCGTGGCCTGATTTGACTCGAACATGTCAGAAGCCTTCTGCCAGATTATCTGATTAAAAGTGTAAGAGGTGAGGGCCCTTAAATGAATGTCCCCCACATATGGAACTAGATTAAATTCTCTCTCAATGCATAAGAGATACCCATGCATGTAAAGCTCACACATCAAATGCTGATTTGGCACATTATGGGCTCCCAATATCCAGAGGAACTGTACACCATCCTCAATCTCGTGACTAATTTCTTTCTAGATGCTTTCCAAATAGAAGAAAAGAAAGTGTTCATGTGAAAATAAAGAATAATTGGAAGTGCGAGGGTGGCATGCCATCACTTCTTGTGCTAAATGGAACATCTACTCTTTATCGATTTTCAACTTTGCCACTTGCCTTTCCAGTTGCTCCAACTTGAGTTGTTGCATTACATGCCTCAATCAAATTATATCAATGTGCTCCACATATTCGAAGATAGCCATGGATGCTCGTTCTTGGGCTTTCTTCGCCTTGGTCTGATATCGTGCCATGGTGGATTTCCGAGTTTGTACTTCAGCTGTCAAAGAAAACTCAAGGCCTTCAAACAAATATTCTATTGGGTCTGTCTGAGTGGCAAAAGAAGTTGTTGCCACTCCATCTACCTATTTCCTTGCTTCGGTTGTCATGGTTTTGGGCTTCTTAGCCTGACGCTTATATTTTTTCATGTGTTTCTTCAGCCGGTGCATCTGTTTCCTCAGCCTCTTAACCTCTATTTTGAGCCGCATTGTTTCTTTGAATTGCAGTTGATATTTCTGCTTCATAGGCATCCTTTGTTGCTCACACAATTCTACCCATTCTTGTTTGACCACCACCTCATTTGGTACTGTAGCCAGTTCGATTGGTGGTGGATTACTCGAGGGAGTATCCACAGGGTTAATCAATGGGGCTTCTTTTCTTGGTCTCTCTTCCTAGGGAGCAACCACTTCCTTACTGTCTCCTGCCTCGTCCTGTAGTAAAGCTATCTCGATAGATGGTGGGCTCACTTGATGGATGTCCATCGGTGGTTCAGCCAAACTTTCCCTTCTAGGTTCCCTCATTTCAAAAACACCTACCTCTTCCTCTATTTTGGGTTCCTGGAAAAGGTCTCTGTGGAGGTCCGTGGCCAACTAACCTATGGCAGGTGGTTCCTTATTCGACCCGTCAAACTTCAAAATCAGCAGAACGGCCACATCCTCCTCTGTGTGTTGGGTAGAGCGAGACACCCTTGCCCCTCTTGGAATGGAAAAGTAAGAGGAAAATTGAAAGAATTTTCCTACTTGATCTATCTCGGCCCCAGTTGTGGCCTCGAGATCTTTCCCTCTATCTGTAGTGTCTCTGCTATGAGTTGAAACCCTTGCCTGTGTAGTCCCCTATTCTGAGGTTGACGCTGGTTCTTGTGGAACAATGTCAGTCCCAACATTTAATTCCTCTGTATTCTCCAGGGTCAGACAGGTTGATGGTGGTTCTTGTGTAACACCACCTTCCGTATCCAGCAGTTCTTGAACATAAGATGCTGACATTGTTTCTTCCAGCACGACATTGATACAAATGTATTCTTGAATCATCACATCAACACCATCCATTATACCCATAGCCTCTCCTTTTGTTGTCCCCATGGTTCTTTCAGCTTCAGGTCCCTCTCATCCTGGTTCATCTTCCTCCTTTGGTTCTACGTTCGAGGGTGGTTCTTATGGGACACCCCCAGCTGCAGTATTAACGAATTCCTCCACCTTAGCTTGATGTGGTCCTTCTTCACTTATTACATTGCTGTTGATTTGCTCCACTGGCTCCATGGTCAAGGATGGTTCTTGAGAGACAGCCTCAGTCATTATGTTGGTGGCCCTTTCTATAGCACTTCTTCTTCCATCAATTCCACAGTCGAGGCTGGTTCTTGTGGAGCAGCCTCAATTATCCTCTCTTGTTCACACTCCTGGTTCTGTTCCATCCCCTCGGGGTCCATCTCCATTTCCTCTGGTTCCTCTTGATCTATGTATTCATCTTCTTCTCTGGTTCCTTCCTCCATCGCTTCCGGCTCTTCTTCTCTAGTGGCTCTAGTAGCTATTAACTCTTCCTCTATAGAATCCTAGAATGTTTCCCATGGGATTTGAAGTCGACCGATTTCATGCATGACTAACAACCAGACCAGACCATGGTTGGTAATGACTGCCGCAACTGGTCGTGAACGTCGAGTAGAGTGCGCCATCAGCTAGGGACTCTTTAACAGGAAGAAAGGCATATTCAATGAGAAGGCTTCTACCTGTGGAAACTAGAGGTGAGCCAATATTCTAAAATGATATTTAAACATGGTAGTATACCTCCCCTCGTAGGTCATGTATGTCATTACAAAACCTGCTACCTCACCCCATGGGTGTGGTAATGAATTCCAGTTGTACCTTCGGCCTTTCTAAACTACGTTTTCTCTGACTTGTAATAATGCTTCGAGGAACTATGGGAGAGCGGTTCTTCGTGAAAACCATTTCTGACCCTGCTGGGGTAGCCCACTAACCTCTGCAATGGTTTCTTTTGTAACTAGGATTTCTATCCCCTAAACCTGAGAGCTCCCTTCCTCTAAATTGAGTGAAAATCCAATCGTAATCGCTTCATTAAACCCTTACAATCTGTCGAAATAGGCGTTCCACCCTGCATTTTCAAAAGCCTACCATACTTCCCGATTGTTTCAAACCATTGTCGTGCCCTCTAGTTCATGGCGCACAACCAACCCACCCATCGATGTAGGAACTATATCAACGCGGTGGATACAGTCGATTGGTAGGGGAGAGTAACAGCAACCCAACTAATGATGACAATAATGTTAGCATGGTGGCCGCAAGGTCTGGTACACCTCGAAAAACACAACAAATAATGGTAGGGTATGGAAGTACAGGTGAATGATTATGGTGATTGAATACAACGTACTGGGGAAATGACCGGTAAAGTTCTTGGCATACGATTTCAAATTCCAATGCATAGGAATCATGATTACAAAATCGCACGATTTTTTGTTTCCGTCCACATTGGATTTGGTAATGATGTGATATGATTATGATTTTAGGTACATCGTCGTTTATTTATGACGGGACCCCCCAAACTTAAATGCGACCATCCACATCACGCACTAGTCTCTTCTTTGGAATATTTTAATTAGATCCATAATAGTCAATGAAGGCATGCCTCGTGACCTACTTGGCGGTGAAGTAACAACAAAAATAACCGGTGGAGTAATGACAACGACAGAGTAACAGCGCCGATGGAGTAACAACACCTACAGAGTAACAACATGGCGGAGTAACATCAGTGGCGGAGTAACAACAACTATGGAGTAACAAAACCAATGGAGTAACAACAACGGCGGAGTAACAACACCGACGAAGTAACATCAACGACAGAGTAACAGTAACTGTGGAGTAACAACATCGATGGAGTAACAACAATGACGGAGTAACAACACTGGTGGAGTAACAACACTGGTGGATTAACAATACGACGGAGTGATAGCAACAATGGAGTAAAAACACCGAAAGAGTAAGAACAACAATGGAGTAATAACACTGGCAGGGTAACAACAATGGCAGAGTAACAACATTGATGGAGTAATAGCAACGGCGGAGTAACAACACCGATGGAGTAACAATAATGGCAGAGTAATAGCACTGGTGGAGCAACAACAACGACGGAGTAACAACACCGATGGAGTAACAAGAATGATGGAGTACTAACAAGTATGGAGTAACAACAACGACGGAGTAACAACACCATTGGAGTAACAACAACAGCGAAGTACCAACACTGATGGAGTAACAACAATGGTGGAGTAACAACAGTAACTATTACTTGAAAAAATTCTCAGTTTCTCCTTGTCATAATTCAGTTCTTATTCCTGCAAAAAGACAAGATCGGTTAGATGATATATTACCAAAAAGGGACTTGGAGCAAGCTCCTATTACATTCAACTATATTTGGATAGTAGACTAAGCAGTAAGAGGAGAGTGCAGTCCCCTCTCTTGTGCTTAATTCCCAAACTTCCTAAATTCTTTTAAATATTCTAGTATATTGTCGGACGTATTGACCTACTATGAAAGCAAATTTACATAACATATATTCTAATAGGCATTATGGTTTATAGCCTGAGTATCCTTGATCTGCTTCAGCCATGTTGTTGTTGTTGGCTAAATTCTCTCCTTCGTTGCTCATAGTTTTGCTCTTGTAGTTGTCTACGGTCTCTTCCAAATGCTTACACTTGGATTTCAGTATTTTTTTTTTCATTGCCATATTTCACCTCTATAGGCTATACTCCATTCTCATTTCACTTCTCAGGTCTTTGAGAGACTGTTGCAACCCATGTATCATGACCTTGTTCCCTTTGAAAGCTAGGCATGAGTCCTTCCTAGCTACCTTCTCAATGGGATTAAACTCCATCTGACTACTTTTTCCTCTTGCTTTGTTGTTGCTACCTGCGCTTCCTTGTT
This sequence comes from Pinus taeda, assembly GCA_000404065.3. Lineage (NCBI taxonomy): Eukaryota > Viridiplantae > Streptophyta > Pinopsida > Pinales > Pinaceae > Pinus > Pinus taeda. Next base: position 4,759 of record APFE030287676.1, on the reverse strand, counting down.
CCTGCGTTGCTTCGATTTGTTGGTCTTTGTCCTAGGCCTTTTAATATGTTGTGGAAATTACCACTGAGTAAATAGTGGTGGTGAGAGGCCTTTGAATTAGGATAGGTGGGCAATAGGCATAGATTATTGGAGCAATCTGTGGGGAGGATTGAAAGCTGATAAGAAAAGGATGGTTGTATAGAGACAGAGGGTAGTTAAGAAGACATCTAGGAGACAAAGACTGGTTCGACTGAGACAGAGAGCAGAGAATTTGATAGATAAGGAACAGATGAGCAGAGACAGGTTGATGAGTGCTAGAGGGTGCGATGCCTGATAGACATAGAATAAGACGGGATGAGAGATGATCACTCCTTATGGGCCACGATGTGATACGTGGTGAACAACAAATGATTAATGCACAGAGAGCAATGACTGCGCTGAAGGAATGGTGAGCTGAGAGGATTATAGGGAAGAGTTGGAGGCCAGTCACAGATTTCAAGCAATTTAAGGCTTCGGTGCGCGGTTTGCAAATCACAATTCAACTAATCCTTTGATGCAAATACTCTAGTAGCTTACCTCTATTCTTATAGTTATGACGATCGACCCATGCATTAGTTTTTGGAGCTGCCACTTGAGTTCTCTTATCCTCATAATCTCAAGAATATCCTGAGCTAAGATTTGCTTGCTCGTGAGCCTTATGACTTAGATTGCCTTCTTTGTCAACTATCTTGTGCGTATCCTTGTTTCCTTGCTTTTTCCTCTGCCTACTCGTGCTTTCCCGAGATTTCTTTGGGCTGTATGATTTTTGGCTTGTTGTGTTTTTGTTTTTTGATTTTCTCCTTGATTTATCTTGATTCGACTCTTTATTTTCTAGATTTTTATTCTTATCCTATTTGTTTTGATATTATGGAACAGAGAGGTGGTATTCTTCATTGTTCTCCCTATCTGTTCCTTTATTCTTCTCCAACACTTTATTTGAATATTGATCTACTTGCTGATTGTGGTGTCTTGGGATGTGTTTGAAGTTACATTTCCCGACTCTTCTAAATTCCTTCTAATTATTTTGATGGTTCTGCTCATAAACTTGTTGCTTGGACTTTTCATTTGGACCACTGCTTGGATTGTGATGGCTGAGTGTCCTATGATTATTGGGTTTTGGATTCCTCTTTTTTTGATTATTTTTTCCCCCATGAGTAGACTGTAGGCTTCGACCCTATTGTTGGAGATTTGTCCCAATCCCCATTCGTATGTGACTATTTTTTTCCCACTTGGGTCATAAATTATTCCCCTTGCTCATGCCTTTCCAAGATTATTCTTGGAGGCTCCATCAAAGTGCATATAATATCTGTTTTGAATTCTTTTCCAACTTTCAGTTTCTTCTTCAGTCATTCTTAGCTTCCAATTTTTTCCTAAGCTTTCTTTTCTCCATTCTTTTTTACCATTGTTGTTCATTATGGCTTTGTTAAGCCAATCTCTTTCTTCCTGCTAAAGGATACTATTACCCATTGGGGCAGGTCCTTTTTCATTGAGAATTTATGATATTAGTTCCCCTGCTTTTGATAATGTTTTCCCAATTCTAGGATTTTGGTTTTTGAAGATACATTTATTTCGAGTTAGCCAAATTTGCCAACATAGGATTGTTGGAATGCATTTCCATATTCTTATAATTGTGGCTTTATTATTTGTTGTGTATGGATAGGGTTTCTCTAGATTTTTGAGGAATTTCGGCATTGGTTTCCCATACTCTAGATTCACTTCCAGCGGGCTTAAGAGCCGCTCCCAGCATTCTCTTGAGAATTTACAACCCTGAAATAAAAGTTGTATGTTTTCTTCTGCCTGCTAACATAATGGGCATCTTGATGGCCCTTGGAAGCCTCTTTTTTTAAGATTTTCACTCGTTAATATCTTTCCTTTTAATAAAGTCCAAATAATTTTTTATTTTTTTTTATAATTTTTTATATTTAATTTTAATTTTAATTTAAATTTTTTTTTTTTTATTTTTAATTTATTATTTTATATTATATTATATTTTATTATTATTATTTTTTATTTGTTTTTTTTTTTTTATTTTTAGTTATTTTTTTTTTATTTTATTTTTTATTTTTTATTTTTTTATTATCTTGGGCAAACTTTCAGATTTCCATGCTATCTTCCATGGTTCCCAATCTTGCTGGTTGGTTTATTCTTGGAGAATTTTATAGCCAGTTTTCATTATATATTGCCCATTACTTGGGTCCCAAAGATAATTGTCTTCCTCATCCCGATGAGTTGGTGTTGCCCCTTTTAAACGCTGCTTTATTTTTTCCCATTGTCCTTCCAGGTTTGCTGGTATTGCTGGCCTTCTCCATTCCTGCCATTCTTTCTGATTCCACAAAGAAATTAAATGTTAAGTTTTAAGGCCTTTCCCTTTCATCCATTCTTGAATGCCATCCATTTCTGGGTGCTCCTGTAGTGGTTCTTTTCCCATAATTTTGTCCTCCCAGATCAATACTTTTTTTCCATTCCCTAGAGTTTTTGAAATGTATTTGCTCATTGTTGGGATGACTCTTTTAACTAGTTTCCATACTTGGGTGGTTTGCCTTATTGGGATGTTTTCATTTAGCGATTTCTCCTTGGAACCATTCATGTATTTGTTTATGAGGGCTTTTTTCCACCAATTCTCTTTACCTGTTATGAGTCTCCAAACTATTTTCATTCCCAGAGCTGCATTCATGAGCCTAGGTAACCGAATGGACAAGCCTTCTTGTTCATATGGTAGCACTACTTGTTCCCACCTAACCAAACTGAACTTTTTATTTTCCTGCTTCCCACTCTGCCATAGAAAGCTTCTTAGTATTAGTTTCATTTGTTTGTGGGCACTTGCTAGTGCCATGATTAGTGCATATTGATATATTGGCAATGCAGCAAGAAGAGATTTAATTAATATCACCCTTCCAGCCATATTTAGCCACATCATTCCCCAATTCTTTATCCTGTCTTGCATTTTCCCAAATTTTTTTGTCCATATTTCTGCCTTCATGATCTCTTTTGATATTGGTAGTCCCAGATATAGGAAGTGGCTCCAGTTTTCCTATGCTGGGATTTCCATGATTTGAGAAATTATTTGCATGGTTCTAGGTGGAATGTTCCACCCATAGATCTTGCATTTTGTATTATTCAATAGCCCACCTGACACATGTAGAAATGCATCCAGTATTTTTTTGAATCTTCTTGCTATTGTAGTTGATGCTCCTCCCAGCAGCACTGTATTATCTGCAAATAAGGAATGATTTATGGTTTTTATTCCTTTCGCTATTCTCAGACCTGTGATGGTTTTTTCTTTCCTTTGAGTTTCCAATGCTCTACTTATGTTTCTACCATTATTATGTATAAAAAAGGGGATAGGGGGTAGCCTTGCTTGAGTCCTCTTGTACTTTGGAAGAATCCACTGCGTCTTTCGTTGATGAAGGGGGTGATCCAGGGAGTGGAGATGCATTCTTGAATCACTTCTATTATTTCTTTTGAGAAGCCCAGCTTATGGAGTACAACCATTAGATATGGATAGCTGACCCTGTCGAAAGCATTTGCCATATCCAGTTTGACTATCATACCTTTTTCTTGCTTTAGAATACTGGAGTGGACAACCTCCTGAACTATTATGACATTGTCTATGATTTTTCTATTTGGGACAAACCCTCCTTGGTTTCCTAAGATAATAATATGCAACACTTTCTTGATTCTATTTGCCATTATTTTAGTTATTATCTTGTAGGAGGAATTTCACAAAGAAATGGGCCGAATCCTGTTGAAGGTGGAGGGGTTTGCTTCCTTTGGGACCAGAGCAAGATAGGATGATCTTGTGTTGCTTCCCATTTTTAATTTTTTTAATATTCTTTGCCATTCTTACAAAGTCTTTCCTGATTGTGTGTTAGTGATTCCTATAGAAAGCTATTGTGAATCTGTCTGGCCCAGGCGCTTTATCCGGATGCAGGCTCTAGATGGCGTCCACAGTCTCTTCTTAGGTGAGATCCTTGCACATATCTTTGTTTTGTTCTTTTTTTATTTTTCTTTTTGTATGCTGCAATATTTCTTCATATTCAACTGTTTCTTCTGTTGCTGACAGTAAGTTTTTGAAGTGCTTGTATGCTACTTTTTTAATTTCTTCCACTCTTTTTACTTCTTGGTTTTCCACTTGTATTTTTTCTATCTGGTTTCTGGCCCTTCTAATTTTCATATTGTTGTGGAAGAATGACATATTCTTGTCCCCTTCCTTGATCTAGAGGCTTTTGGATTTCAGTCTTGCCTCTTCCTCTTCTTTCCTGTTTTCCTTGTATATATCATAGAATATTTCTTTCTCTTTTAGGTAGTCTTTCTTGCTTTCTTCTTTACCTTCGTTTTTTGCTTGCATACTGTCCATTTTTTGTTGTAGCTCTTTTCTTTTTTTTTCATTTATTCTTGTCCATTCCTTTAACTTTACTCTTACATTTTTTAATTTTTTTTTCCATATGTACTGTGGTGAGCCTGATATTCCTGGTTCCCAAGCTCATTTAACTAATTCGCTAATTTCTTTGCTGCTATCCCAGGTTGAGCTGTACCTGAACGGGAGTGGGCCTTAGTTTTCCATTTCGCCCAATGCTATCATTTATGATCTGAGGTTGTGGCATGGATGATTTTTGATTTGATTGAGTTATACATTGCTGCTATATTTTCTTGAATCAGAATTCTTTCCAGTCTTTCTTTTATGTTACTTTTTCCCACTCTCTTGTTATTCCACGTATATTTTCCATTATTTGGAGGGATA
>APFE030287669.1:0-10095 GCA_000404065.3 Pinus taeda | reverse complement strand
ATTTGTTAGTTAGACTAAATACAACTAGCTCAACTAAGTCAAACTTAACACAACTCCATCAACTCCTCAATCAACTCCACCAAACTCAATCACTTGAGTTCTAACTGAAGTCCATCATGCAATAGCTCAACTAACCCATAGGAAAATCATATTTCCTTTTTCCAGTTGCATGTGCCACATTCGTACCTCGAACTGAAGTGTTGCAAGAGGATAAGATAATGTTTATAGTCCAAATATTATTAAGATCTAATAATATTCGACTATTCTATTTTTAGACTGGCAGTCTAAAAATAGACTCCGCCCATATGTCTAAAAATAGAAGTCCATCTATTTTTACCAACATGACCAATCATCCATAAATAGCATCCTGCAACTCATAGACCATGATCCATATGTCTAAAAATAGACATAGTCTAAAAATAGATTTTGCGCCAAAAATAGCCTGCGGGCCCACTTAGTGAAGGCGACTTCTTTTCACTAAGCTCCATCATCTTGTTGCATTTTCAACACTCCCTCTCAACAAGATATGGATTATCTGCAACCCCTATCTTGCCTCTGTGGTATTCGAATTTGATCCTGGTGAGCACCTTCATCAAGATATCAGCATCCTGATCCTCTGTGGGAATGTATGAAAGTAACATGATTCTCCGCTGCACACAATCTCTGATATGATGGTATCTGATGTCGATGTGCTTGGATCTATCATGAAATACTGGATTAGCCGAGAGTTTAATGCAACTCTGGTTATCACAATAAATCACAGTAGGCTCCAAGTGTGACCCAAACAACCCGACCAGGATCTTCCTCATCCATATAGCCTCGCATGAAGCCAAAATTGCTACCATATACTCGGCCTCTCCTGAACTAAGTGCCACGGATATTTGCTTCCTGCTGTACCAAGGAACTGTTGTCGACCCGATACTGAAGATCCCTCTAGATGTGCTCTTTCTATCTGTTGGGCTCCCTGCCCAATCTGATGTGCCTCTGGGATAACTCAATACATGCTTGCCTGCCTTCCAGAAGAGCTTGGTTGGCTTAACCATAGCTTGTGAAAGCTGGTTAACAGCATAGCATATATCAGGTCATGTATTGACCAGATACATAAGCGACCCCACCAACTGTCGATAAACAGTGGCATCCACTACCTCCACTGAAGTATCATCCTCCTTCCTCCAACCTCTAGGAAGAGGAGTATCAATAGGCTTGTAGCCATGCATGTTGAACTTCTCCAATATCTCCTGGACATACTTACCCTGAGAAACAAATAGTCCATCATTGCGCTGCCAAATTTCCAATCCTAGGAAATAATGAAGGAGGCCCAAGTCCTTCATCTGAAACTCTCTAGCAAGATACTCCTTGCATGAAAGTATCAACAACTCATCTCCCGTCAAAATCAAATCATCTACATAAAGTACAATGATCAGCAACTTACCCTCCACCACAATCTGGTATAGGTTAGGATTCACCTCACTCTTGGAGAATCCAAGTCCGGTGAAATAACTGTCTATTTGTTGTACCAAGCATGAGGTGCTTGTTTCAACCCATACAATGCTCTCTTGAGCCTGCACACATGTGACTTGCTGCTGAAGATCTTGAAACCTTCGGGCTGCTCTATTTACAACTCCTCCTCAATGACTTTGTTGAGGAATGAAATCTTCACATCCATCTGATGGATGTGCCACCCCATCTAGGCTGAGAGAGCAAGAATCGTCCGTATGGAAGAATACATTGAGACAGGTGCAAAGGTCTGCTCATAATCGATCCCCTCTATCTGTGAGAAGCCTTGGGCAACAAATCTTGCCTTGTACTTCTCCACACTCCTATCAACTGCCTGCTTCATTTTGTAGATCCATCTCGAACCCACCACTAATTTCCCTTCCTGTCTTAGGACAATCTCCCATGCACTATTTCTGACAATTGAATCATACTCTTCCACCATGGCATCTACCCATGTGGGATCCTCCACAACTTCCTCAAAAGAGAATGGCTCAGTCACGAAACATTGGCTCACAAGAGCCATGTATCCAGTGTACCGATCAGGTGACTGTCTCTGTCTCCGCTATGCTGTAGGTGGTCCTACAACCTTCTCTGCATCTTGAGCCAGTCGCTCAGCTTCTGTAGTGCGCTTTCACCCTCTGGTGGTTTGCGCTGCATGAGTGGTCTCTTCCACTCCATGAACATCATATTGTGGCTGATCCACATCCTGAAGCTCATCCTTAGGAACTAATAGCTCCTCAGCTACATGCAATTGTGGCTCCCTCTCAAGCGAACACTTCATGGATTTCTCCTCCTGAAATTTGATATCTTGTCACACAAAAGTCTTGTAACTATCTCGCAAATACACATGATAGTTGTGGGGCTTATTAATGTACCCCACAAATATCCCAACCTCTGCGGTCAGCTCCAACTTCTTCTTGGCATCCTTCATCACATGCATGTAAAGAGGAAAACCAAAAATCCTCAAATGGGAAATATCATGCCTCTTACCAGAATAAGCCTCCTTAGGTGTACTCATGCCAAGTATCTTGTGAGGAAAACGGTTCTACACATATACTGCAGTATTGCATGCCTCCTCCCACAAGTGAAGGGGTAGGCCCTAATCATGCAACATCGCCCATGTAGCACCCACAATCATTTTGTTCTTCCGCTTAGCAACCCCGTTCTGTTGTGGGTTATGGGGAGCTATGAGGTCTCTTCGAATCCCTTCTACACTACAGAAGTCCTTGAACTCGCTAGAGATGAATTCACCACCATTGTCGCTCGTAAGAGCCTTCACCTTCTTCCCCGATTCCTTCTTGACCAGTGCTTTGAACTCACAGAACTTTGACTATGTCTCGCTCTTCTTCTGCATGAAGAAGATCCAACACTTTCGAGAGAGATCATAAAAAAAGATCACATAGTATTTGTGCTTTGCTGTCGAAGCTATTGAGAAAGGTCCACACACGTCTGTGTGAATTCTCTCAAGGATCGTCGTGGCACGAGTATCCTTCTCGTGAAAGGTGGTTTTCACAAATTTTCCCAAAGTACACCCCTTGCACTGATCTAACTATGCAAGAGTTCCTTTAGGAAGCCCAGTAGAAATCTGCTATAGTATCTTCAAAGCTCCATGGTGAAGGTGGCTAAATCTCCGGTGCCACAACTCCCCATCATCCCGACTCACCACTCCTTCTACCTTGCATACCATTGCTGTGTAACCATCTACATGCAATTGATAAAGGTTCTTGACTCGAACACCTATCTTCTTGGGTTTCTCCAATTGTCTTACCGCACAGGAAAGCCTTTCCCTCACTGAAGACAACATCATATCCATTGTCTTCTAACATCACCACAGAGATAAGATTCTTCTTCAGTCCTGGAACATGCATCACTTCCTTCAATACGAATGGTTTACCAGATTCCCTCTCAAAGGAAATGGTACCAATACCGGTCGCACTGTATCTACCATCATCACCCATCTCGATGTGCACTCCAAGATCTTTCTCATCCAGATCAGAAAACAAATCTCGATCTCCTATCATGTGAAAATATGCACCACTATCTAAGAACCATACCGATCCCATCACACTTGATACCAAGCATGCGATGGATGTAATGTAACTTTCATTGTTCCCTGTTATGAAAAGATCACCTACATATACCACAAGATATACAACTGTTTTTCCAACTTTCTTAACAAATAAAGTTGCATCATCAAGATCATAATGTTTGAAATTGAGTTTCAAAAGATGCTCAGTTAGTTTTTCATACCAGGCTCACGGTGCTGGTTTGAGGCCATGCAAGGATTTCACAAGTTTGCATACTTTATGTTCAAGTCCTTTCATAGCAAATCCCTCAAACTGGGACATAAAAACATTCTCTTTTAGATCTCCATTCAAGAAAGTAGTTTTTACATCCATTTGATGGACTTTCCACACATTTTGAGCTACTAGGACAAAGAGTGTCCGGATAGTAGCCCATTTTACTGTGGGGCGAAAAGTATCCTCATAATCGACCCCTTCCTTCTGTGCAAAATTTTTTTCCACAAGCTTGCCTTTGTGCCTGTCAAGTGAGCCATTAGCTTTATACTTGTTCTTGTAGACCCACTTGCAGCCAATTGGTTTGATTCCTAATGGAGGATCAACCAGGTTCCAAGTGCCATTGTTTATGAGGTAATCATAGTCCTTTTGCATCACTTCTTTCCATTCATCATGAGAAGAATCTTCTTTGAAGGAATTCGGTTCAAAATCTGTAGACAAATTCAATTCACAATCATAAGAAATATCCATATCAACAGGTGAATTAGAGTAATCTACATCACCTCCATTTTTTGCGGTTTGAATTTCTAGTTCCTGTCTTTCCAACCTCATCAGGATGAACACTTTCAAGTGTCTTTGTTAGCCACTTTGGAGGACCTTTCTTAGATGGTGCAGGCTACTCTGTTGATTGAGTTGGGACTAGATCAAGATTGAGTCTCCCAATTCTATCAATCACATCACTTAAAGCATCATCCATTTTTGGAGTTTCATGTGGGGGAGAGAGTGCTTCAGAAGAAGATTCCACATGTTGTTCTAGTATAGGAATCCCCCTTTCAAGATGTTGAATCTAATTATCAAATTCTTGAAATGATTTTGCATTTGCAAATCTATCCAAGCAATCAAGTTTCCACTCAACAACATTGTCAGTTTTGGATGATTCAAGAAAGATTACATCTTTAGATACAACAAACTTTTTATTGACTTCATCATAGAGACAATATGCTTTGGAGGTGTTTGAATACCCCAAGAAGATACACTGATGCCTTCTTGCACCAAGTTTATTTCTATGTACCTTTGGTATCAAGGCATAACGGGTGGAACCAAAGACCCTAAGATGCTTTACCGAAGGAATGTGCCCATACCACATTTCATATGGAGTCTTGTTTATATTAGAATTACATGGAAATCTATTCTTTATATATGTAGCACATAGAACAACATCAGCCCAAAACATTATTTTTTACATTTTTGAAGAAGAGCATGGAGTGTACCATATTTAAGATTGTCCTATTCATTCTTTCAGCTACACCATTCTGCTCGGGATTATAAGGCATAGTTGTTTGATGTTTGATCCCATGTTGGGGAAGATAGTTTTGAAATTCATTTGATGTGTATTATTTTCCATTATCAGTGCAAATAGACCCAATATGAGATTGTGCATCATTTTCAATCCATTTATGAAAGTTCTTGAATGTTTGAAAAACATCATATTTGTTTTTCAATAAATAAACCCAACACATTCTGGTGTAGTCATAAATAAATGTCATCATATATTTATTTTCATTTGCAGAAGGAACAAGAATTGGACCACATAAATTTGAATGAATGAGTTCATGCTTTCTATGTTCGCTTGAATGTGAATCATGAAAACATTGTTTGCTATGCTTTCCTAGAATGCAAGCATCACATTGCTTAAATTTCGTAAGAATTGTAGACAAACCAGAAACACCATTTTTCTTCAACAAGTAGAGGTTGTCATAGTTCAAATGTCCAAATCTAGCATGCCATAATAAACTTGATGGAACAATACCTTCTTCATAATGAGAATTGTATGAGAAATGTTGTGTAGGAGCAGAGGTACCTTGCAACTTGAGAAGCCTTTCTTCTTGTATTCCCCTCATGACAAGTGAGTGGTCAGATGCTTTTCTCACCTCAAGCTTGCCATCAAACATATGAATGGAGTGACCTTCATGGTGGATGTGGACGAAGGACAACAAGTTTCTCTTCAGCTGTGAGAGATATAGAACATGATGTAGAATAAAGTCTGGAAGACCAGAAAATTTGAGCCTGATTGTGCCAAGCCCTGATGGCTTGATTTTTTATTGGTCTGCAAAGTATACTACTCCATCAACATTTTTAGTAAATTCTTCAAAAAAATGTTTTCTATGAGTCATGTGGCAAGTTACTCCTGAATCAAGCAACCAATCATTTTTCCAAGAAGCAAGTGAAGCATTAAATAAATCTTCATTTACTCTGATATTACATTGTGCCACAACATAATGAGCAGATTCAAGTTCTTTACCTTTGTCTATGTCATTAATTTTACCTTTCTATTGGTTTCTTTGCTGCTCAATTTTGTCCCAGGGTAACTTGCATGTAGAGGCATCATGTGATCCATTTATTTTGTAGTGTATGCAGTGCAGATCTAAATTTTCTCCTTGAGATTGTCTGCCCTCCCTTCCTATGAAATATCTTCCTCTTTCTCTTCAACCACGTCTTCCTATGGAAGTATCTTGAGAAAAATTATTTTATTTATGAGCAAGGCACACAACCTCTTCAAAAGATTTAGTGGTTGTTTTCTTTCCAAAAGCTTTCTCTCTTTTAGCAATTTTTTTCACAAGAGAGTCAAAGGTAATATCTTTGAGATTTCCATTTGCTTGCAATGACTCAAGCTAATTGGAGTAAGTAGGATAAATTTCCTTGAGAAAAGCGATAACATGAATATTCAATTCAACCTTAGTGGCTTTGATATCATGCATTATAGATTTTACTTTGGATGCAAGAGCAAGAGGATCATTATTTTGCAATTCAAGGGTGAAGATTTTAATCATGAGTTGAACAACTTCAAGTGCAGAATGTGAGTCATAGAGTTCTTTCAGCTTTTGTAAGGCTTCAAAAGTAGTTGAAAATGGTGAAATATGGTGACTCACCTCTTCACTTACAGATGTTGCAATTAATGCACAGGCTTTTCTATTCTTATTTTCCCAAATGGCAAGCTCTTTGTCTGAGGTAGGTTGTTATGGCTCTTTGTCTTCATCTCCAATACACACTCCTTTCCACAACTCATTGAAAATGAGGGTGTGTTTTATCATCTGGGACCACTCAGGATAGTTCTCCTTGCTAGTGAGAACTATTCCTACAATAGATATGATTGAACGCATACTGTAAAAAAAAACTTCTGCTAGAAAAAATGTGTTGAATGTTTAATATTGTGACGAGGCGAGGAGATGGCGTTGATATATTATATGAACCAGTGGCAGAGGACTATGGTATGCTAGATTATACCACAATTATATTAAAAAAACGTAGCATGGAGTATTGCCAATAACATTCAATGGACAATGCTCAATGTAATAAATGGGAGCAGAAGTGTATTATGTGGAGCAGGTATAAAAAAAATAGAAGTGAAATGATAGTGGTACCACAATGATATAAAGTGATATATATTATGGGTAGTATGTAACATAAAAGAGCGTTCAACCAATGTAATACGACCAACCAAACTAGGAGTAGATTATGCAGATACCAAGATTGTGCTATTATATTACGACATATGGATGTGGAGTCGAGGAAGTATGGGAGGAGATTGCGCTCTAATATGGAGGTGAAACCTTAGGTGTCATATATCATACGAAGTATGGGATAAACCCCACGGTAACCACAGTCAATGCAGCAAAGAGGTGTGGTGTAAATCATTCAAAAATGTAACCACAACCAAACTCAATGAAATACAAGCCCATTCAAAATAGTAAAACACCAACATGTCATTCTAGCGTATCACCTTCACGCTTGCACCATTTTATCAATTAGAAGCGAAATGAAATCCAGGCTTACTAGTCTTGCTCGCTAGTCTCTCGGAACAGCGAAAACAACCCTTTGCCAACCACTCTTCGAGTTCTCTTCTTCTTGGATTTACAGTCGCTGGAACACTCTCCTTGATTCCACCTTCGATTGACTCGCCATCTTGCACCTTGAGTAGCAGATTATATGAATCAAGATTATATGTTAGGGCAACAGATTATATGTCAAGACAATGGATTATATGAATCAAGATTATATGTCAAAGCAGCACAACGTATTTTATGAAGGTGAATACGAATAAAAGATTGTCAGAGAAGAGAAGAGGAGCAATGCTTTATATGCAAGGCAGAACATAGCCAGAATAGGGAGTTACAAAGCAAAGAGAAGCCAAAAATGGCGCTGGCTCTGATACCATGTCAGACCGCAGTAACTCCTCAAGAACAATTCATTGATTTCATTTAGGTTGGTGTTTATTATATACATGAGGGAAAGACTATTCATTTCACCTCCCAGTGACTGTTCATATTCTCTATTATTTATTTACATCAATTTGATTCACCCAATCCTAATGATTAGGTGTCAACAAACCCTCATCATATTCCACACAAGCCCTTAATCAATCATCAGTCCACCACATATGCCTAAAAAATTAACAATACTTACTATTTGATGAGATCCTAGATAATAGATGACATTAATAAACATAAACAAATATTGAAATTGAAATAGAGATGAAAATGAAAATTTACAACAACTAGAAAACACATTTTGATATTTACACATTTACCAATATTTATCCATTTCCCCATAAACTCCATTTTAAACCTTCATTATATTCCACATAAACTTTTAATCAATCATCAATAAACCAAAAATTCCAAAAAACTTAACAGTACCTAGTATTATATAAGTTCCTAAACACCAATAGATGGGATTAATAAAAATAAATAGATATTGAAAATGATGATAATGTTATATACGTAACAACCCTAACACCATAAATGTCATTTGTTTAATTATTCTTAAAACCTAAATTGAACAAACACGTGTGTTGAGGAGAAAATAGATATTTTCAGCTTCATTGGTTGTGGGAAACGAGTAATAAATCGCAAAATAAAACCGTACTAAGATAATGGCATGTGACTGTGATGATTGGCATGAAATCCAATCATACACAACTAGGCTATTAGTTGTGTCATAGTTTGTTGTGTTTTTTTTTATAATGCAAGCCACAAGGATTGGTGATAAGAACAATGTAGAACATCACAATAGAACCTTGGTCATATGAATTCACCTTGGTGCTGTTAATAAAATATATTATATTTTAATTTTTTTTCCTGGATACAGTAAATATTGTAACCTTGAGTTATAGTGTTCAAGGTGTCCTAATAAATGCACACAAATACTTATGCTTCTGTCACAAGCTTGCTCTTTTTCTGTGTCTGTAAATTCTTCTGATAGCCAACTCCTGGTGAACCAGTGGTGAACCTACTCAGATCTTTCTCGCACTAGCGACCTTCACAATGGCTTCCTCGCCTTACACGGTCTTGGCGTCCCTTCGATCCTTTGGCGAACTTCCTGCGAACTTCGGACGAAAGCTCAGAGAGAACTACTATCACAGCGGATCTTTATAAATGCACAGAGGTACTCAGATGCGAAAACGGCATACTCATTTTATTTCAGAATGGAGTAATTCTTACATAATGCTCACAGAGCTTTTTACAGAGAGAGATTTTTACAGAAACAGACTATCCTTGCTTTTTCCGGACTTTTCACAGCTTAATCATAAGCAAGTTACTACCGGAGGCTTCTGGCAAGATATAGGCTCTGTCACAGAATCAGATTTCACACCAAACTTGACTCTCTAAATGGTTCGGCCACTTTAGTTTCTTACCAGTGCCGAGCACACTGATACGCAGGCTTCTCAAACCAATCTAAGGACTTTGAGTGGTTACTCGTGATGCAAGCAGATCGGATTGAATATCCGCAGATGCAGAGCAGGAGAACACTCGACTCTTCACACACAATGGACTCAGACTCTAAGACTCAATGACTCGATAACCCGATGCCCTGCAAATGAGCCTTACCCTTCTTTATATAGAATGAGAAGGGGGGGACAAGCATTACTGTTATTCAGACCGGAAAAGACCGATAGAATCATTACTTTACCGACCTTTTATCAAAGCAACGTCCGCACAAATATTCGGGCCAGGCCGAATAATTGCTTTCGGGTAATGCATGTGATATCTTTCTGCAAAGCAGATTCTGGTACTAAACAGATTCATGACTATCTACACAGTGGATACTTTTGTACAAAAAGTCCACGAGAAAAGATAAACAAGGAATATTTACACTGTGGAGGCTTTTGAACAGTAAAGCCCACGGGAACACTGGTCACAATTAAGCCCTTGTGACTGGTACTTATTCAAAATAAAGTAAAGTCAGGGAATCTTTCCCTCTTGTAAAGCAAATCATCACAGGCCTTGGTGTAAATTCTCCGGACTATCATTGGTTTTCCAAGTATGATCTGATGTTGCACTTTGGTGAGCACGCACCAATT
>APFE030287666.1:0-19512 GCA_000404065.3 Pinus taeda | reverse complement strand
CAAGTTTTCTAAACTTTAATATAAACTTCCATCCTTAAAATTTTCCGTGCCTTAAACACAATATTTAAGATAATACAATTTTTTTCTTTGTCTCAAGTTAAGACAATTTACCACAAAATTGTCTCAAATATTGTCTTAAAACTGCGCTTTATGTTGTAGTGCAAACTGAAAAATTAGAGTTATTGCCTTAAAATGCACATTTTAGGGGTAGTCCAACTTTGTTGTTTTCTCTCTAAAACTAGTCTATGGCTATCTTAGGCCTTAAATAGTTATTTATATAGATAAAACTTTATGAACACAATATTTTTGTCTCTTAATATTGTTCTTCACATTTAGATATTTACAGAGCCATGAATATCACCTCAATTGGAGTTTATATGCATAAGTTATGCCCCCCTACAAGTTATCTATCATGTTCACTCCCATGACCCTAAGTGGATGTCACCTTAGCTCACATTAGTCTCATATGTGGGGCTAGTCAAGTACTTTCAAGAGTATTCTAAAATGTCCACAACCTTGACATTAACTTAGATTTTAGGGATAGAAAAGCAATAACCCTATATGATTAGCAAGCTGTTCTAAGTATTGGTCTATTAAGAAAGTAAGGGGTTCCATTCTTGTATTTTTTATTGCTCCAAGTTGAGAAAATCATATGCTAATGAGATAGTGAAGAAGAGGAGGAAGCATAATATATTGTAGCATTCACATAGTGATTTTAATTTTGTTTGTATTTGTATTTTATCATTTACAAAAATAAATCAAACCATAAAACTCCATTTCTAATTGCTTTCAATATTTTCATGCTTTGATAAATAATTTCAAATTATGAAGGGATAAATGCATAATAATGAATTCATAAATTTCAAGGATTATTGTGGAAAACCATTCTAAATGAATATCCACTTATAAATCAAAATGGTGTAGAATATATGGCATTGGGGTGTATTGTTAATTCACTATGTTATGTGAGGGCAATGGACAAAATTACCCATGTTACAGTATGGTGTGGATCATTTTGACAACTTCAAAAACAAGGAATATGTAAAACAATTCGATGTGTATCATACTATAAAGAAAAGAAAAACCCTATAATAATTAGGGCTATCTTCCCACCCCTAATTGATACAATCTTAAAGCCGTTGATTGTAGTCATGTATTTGTATTCCCAAAAAAACTAGCTACCTATAATATCATACAAATCCTCCTGAGCAAGTTTTATTTCCGTTGTAAAGAATACTTCTAAATCATAGGTTCTCACTCTTTACATATGAACTAATATCAAGGTAGAAAACCTTTCACATTAAATGAAAAGAAACATTTTCTCTTTTAGGGTAAATTATATTTCATTTTAAAAAGGGTGTAACTCAAAAGTGGGCCTACTACGCCTTAGAAATTAAGTGTAAGAATACTTCTAAATGTTAGCTTGGGACTCTTTCTTGTGATCTGATATCAAGGTAGAAAGACTTCCACATTAAATCAAAAGCAATATTTTCTCTTTTAGTGTAAGTTATATTTCATTTTAAACAAGGGTTTAACTCAAAAGTTGGCATATTCAGCGTCCGAAGTGAAGTGTAGGAATACTTCTAAATGTTAGGTTGTGACCCTTTCCTTATGAACTCATATCAAGGTAGAAAACCTTCAACATTAAATCAAAACCAATATTTTCTCTTTTAGTGTAAATTATATTTCATTTTAACCAAGGGTGTAACTCAAAAGTGGGCCTATTTTTGAAGTGAAGGAAATAGAAACAAGTAAACCAGGGATATATTAGTAAACTAAATGGACAAATAAAAATCATAGAAAGAGGGACATTTTAGAAAAATAAGTGGACATATTTGAAAACTAAGTGGACACATCATATTTTGTTGATGCAACTTGGATGGGTTCATCATTATCACCTTCAACGCCTTTAGTTTGGGTGCATGTGGAGGTATCACCTTATGCATTCCACCATTTAATCCATGTCCTTCATGTGGTGATGCAAGTGCTTTGTAGAATGGATGATGTCTAGAAGATTTTAGACAAGGAAAAATTTCCTGTGCCAATACAAATCCACTATATGCATGTACTAGTTGAAGCCTCCATGTGTAGCCCAATATCCATTATTCAATATTCCATCTAAGCTAGTACCTCCATGGTTGAGCTCCGAAAAATGAAGCAATTTCCTCCAAAATATAGTGCATATGTGTATTTCTGTAGTGGGCTCCTTCATGGTAGTAGGTTGCTCCCATGTGGACAAGGGCACTCTTATGGGCTATGGAGGAAAGTCTAGAAAAGAAAGGTGGGTAGAGGGCCAAGAGAATGGATATATGGACCTCAAGTCTTGAGAGAGGTCCATGCTAAGGGAATATAGGAGAGAGAAGAAAAACATGAAGGATGAACTCTCGAGGAGAGCTAGACAAAGATAAAGTAAGGGGGTGATATAGGGCCAATAGTCAAGAGCCACATAAGAGGAAAAAAGGCCCATAAAATTGGATATTACAGAGGATTCCATGACATTGAAACAAGAAAATAAAAAAAACAATTGAACCAAGCCAAAGTGTAAAGCAATGGAAGGATAGAGAAAATCCATGGGGCTGATGAAAAGACTAAATATCTTGATGAGTTGAGAAATATGAATAATCGATAAGTTCCACTACCAAAGACATTATCCACCAACAAAGTGTTTGGTTCCCTTTCGTGCAAAAGAATTCAAATGCGAGAGTCACGCCAAAGTCCCAACCATGCAAGGGAAAGGCTAATGCAAGAGTATTCAACCCAAGGAAAATCATTGTATTTTAGTAGATATAGGGGGATCATGTATTTTAAGGAAGTTGGTTTCCTAAGTCTCAAATTAATGTAATATTTAGGCTTTTGAGTGCATAGAATAGGAGTTAATTAGATAATGTGAGATATCTTGTAAATGCTCTCGAATAAATGAGAACATGAGTGGTTAGTAATGACAAAAGAGCTAGAAGTAAATTATAATTCTTAAAGCACTTCATGATTCAAGGAACTCGAGATAGTTCTTAGGGATTAAATAAAGTTAGAAGTGGACATAGAGGATAGAGGACATTTAGGAGTGAGTTCAATAGATCTAGGATTTGAACCATAATTAGTTCAAAGAACCTTTTTGGTATAAATGTAAGCCTACGAGCAGAGAAAAAGGAGGCCACTCATACCAAAGAACAGGCCTGTGAGAGACAGAGAGTCTCAATATGTATCATTTGTTCATATTTGTATATACAATGAATGATTACATAAGTGTGCTAGTATGCAAAATGAGTTTTTAATGAATGAATGATATTTGAAGTCATAGGTTCTGTAACAGGGTTACAGACAGAGTTCTATAGAATGCGCAGAGAGGAGAGAATGATTCAGAGGAGTCATTAGGGATCTTGGAATCTAGCTGAAGAATTGGAGGAAGAGAAGGGAGAATTCACAGAGTTAAGCTCTGAGGAAGCGAAAGAGTGAAAACTTGAAACCCTGAAGAAACCCCCAAAATCGCATAGGAACCAATGAAAATAGTGTAAATTCTAAGTAAAAGGGACTAGTGGAGAAGTGAGGCATTGGTGTGGAGTAACCATTGGATCTCAGTGATCAAAAATCCATACTAAACAAAGCAGTAACCTAAAGGAACTATCGGAACCGACTGATGGAGCAGATCAACGACGATTGCATGTGAAAGAGCATAGCAATTAATGGAGTGAAAAGGCAGATTTATGACCTCAAGTGGTATTTCAAGTAGCAAAGTAGTGGTAAGTAAGTGGTATCAAGGGCTTGGCTGCGATTCAACTAATCATAGGACACGTAGCATTGGAGGAGTGAGGGGAAACATCTTTATCGGGCAGGTAACCCCCGTGTGCGTTGTCAACCCAAAGAAAATGTGAACCATTGGATCTACTAAGAGTAAATCAATGGTGGAGCTTTGATATACAAGTTGGTCGATCGGGGATTAGGTGTGGAAACAACACGCGATAATGTGAAGGGTCGATGGGTGCAAACCTAATGAAGTTATGAGCGCGGGTTTTTAAAGTTTGAAGTCTGACAGTTCAATCACATATCAGATGTAGAGGAGGTGTGTATTAATGTGACCTGCGAAGGAGCTGATACCCGATTGCGATAAAGGTGAAACCTTAGGAAGCATGTCAAGATTGTGCTAAAGTGGAAAGGTTTGTTTTGTGAGTATTTCCTTTGTAATGGTTTATAAGGAAATAATGCCGATGGAAGGTTTTTACGTGTTAATTATATATAACCAGTGTTAACAAAGGAAAAGGTTATATATATATGTGGTTAAGGGGTAACAAAGGTTAATGAGATGATTTTAAAATTCCAAATAAGTATATATGGCTAGGAGTTAGCCTATGTGGATTAATAGGGGCCTTAACCATTGAAGGATGAATATTTTTACATGCATAATGTGGGTGTAAGCGGGGTAACCCGACATCATTTGGTATTAGAGCAGAATTGTAATTGAAACAATTGGTGTTAAAACAGAACAAAGAAATTCTATGTGAAATAATTGAGAACAAGTTATATGTTAAGATGTTTATGCAAGCAAGGAAGGATGAGATTCTAATATGATAGAAAGAAGGCATAGAGAGGGGATGTGTAGTGGAACTTGCAGATGCAAGAAACAGAGGAGAATCCATTCAAGGACAGGTGGAATGGTGAAACAAGGTCATGGTGAGATCTTGAAGGTGAAGTGATATGTTTTGTTTTGATTTGAGAATGGGTGTTTATACATTGATATGCAGGTAACAGCATAAGAAGGTGTGAAGGTTGCAGCAATCTAGAGCAAGGATTACTTGAATTGTTTCTAGAGGAAAGAACCAAAGATATGATAAAAGACTAAGCCAAAAGGAGAGAAGCTTAGTGAAGTATATGTAGCAAGAAGGAGACTTGCTATTGTAGAGGTATTGTTGCACATCACAAAGGCAATTCTATAGAAGATGTGGGTATAATTGTTAAGGGATGAAGGAAGTTGGTAAGAATTTCTACATAGAAGAAGAGGTGGTTGGAACCAAGTATTTCATAATGATTGAAATACAAGAGGACAATTGTGTTCTTGAGAAGTGCAAATGAGTTGAAGCCTCGAAGGAGAAGAGAGAAGTGTTGAAAGGAGGTTCCAGAGATAGAGAACCAAGGACTTGCCAAAAGACCAAGTACATAGGAAATCGTGGTGAGGTAAGAGGCAACAAGGAGGACTTGTTGTTTCAGAGGCTTTAATACAACTCATAATGAGTGAGTGAGGAGTTGATGAAGATAGAGAGGAAGAAGATGGCTATTGATAGTCAATAGTACAAGTTATGAGGAAGACCACAATAGAAGAAAGATGAAGAAAGAGGATGTCGAAGCAAATGGAAAGAGGATGATTCAAGAGGAAATTGACAAAGAGATTACAGAGTTAAAAGAACAACTCAATGCATTAAGGAGAATACTTGAGAAAAGCTAGAGATTAGGTTAGGATTTTAGGAAGAAGCAAGTGAAGTGGCATAAGTTGTAGAGAAGGCTACAACAAAGAAAAGTGAGGTGGCTAATGGAAAAACTCAAGGAAGTTGAGTTGGAAATGGAAATGGAAGAGTCCATTTGTGAACCAAAACAGGGAGAAATTCTGGGAGAAAGTGAAGATGAAGACTTGAAGACTGATACTTCAAGTGAGGCGAAAGGGTCACATGGTTTTAAATCTGACAATTTGTGTATGGTTGCAAGTGAAAGAGGTGACGGACAATTTGCTAATATTTTCATAAAGGAGGAAGAAGGCAAGGAGAATCTAAATTCTATTGTGAAAGAAGATGATATAGTTGGGGAAAGATATCAAGGAACCAAGTGAAGGGCTTAAGGAGATTGAAGACGAGACCATCAAATAATTTCTAAATCATATGAAGGATTTAGAACAACAAGGAGGTATGATGGCTGAAACATCAAGTGGGACCATAGGGTCTATGTTTTTAAGATTGATAGCTTGTGTGTGGATGTAGAACAAATGTAGGATAATGATAATGCAGATGGTGAGACAAGGACAACTCTTGGAGAAGGTAAACATCAAGAGATTAAAGGAAAACTTGAAGAAGAGAATATGTTAGCTAAAAACATAGTAAATGATAATCAATTCACCATGACGATAGGCAAAGTGGAAATAGCTATGGAAACTGTTGAGACAATCAGTAAGAAAGAAGGACATCTACTGAAAGATGTTAAGAAGGAAGAAACCTATGCAAAGGATTTAACCTTGCGAGAAAGAACACTAACAAAAGAGTGTTTTGTAGAGGATAAGCAATCTCTTGAAGTTGTCAAAATTATGGAAAGCTATCTTTTAGAAGATGACTACTCCGGAGTAAAAGACAAGGGAAAATGTCTCTTAAATGAGAGAAGCAGTGATTTGTTGCAGTAGAATGAACTTAATAATGCATTGATATTTGGAACTATGACAACATATAAACAATTTCTTGTGGGAAAAAGAGATGAAGTTCTGTTTAAAGAGCTGATATGTGAAGCAACAGTTGAGACTATTGAAACTTACTATTTTTGAATTGATAATTTGTGTATAAATGCAGGAATCATAAGTGACGATGAAGTACTTGCGAAGTGTCATGGAGAAATTGCATTGCTGGAATGTTTGTTGGAAAATTTAGAGTATGATAGTGTGATTGAAGAGAAAGGAGTTCACTACAGTGGACAACAGCAGGAAGATATCATTAGAGTAGATGATGTGGAAGGAAGACTAGTTGATAGTCTCATGTGTTCTTCATAGAATTCAAAACAACACGCTGATGTGCTGACAGAGGAGAAAGAAACAGAGGAGCAAACTGAATTGTTGCCAAAGGAAGATAAGGCACTGAAGCCTTATGTTTTTTTATTTTAACAAGTGTTTTGTGATTGCACGTTTAGTTGCAGATGCTCGACGAAATTTTTCACACATGAGTAGCCAGATAAAAATGGAAGAAGAAGCTTCCATGGAAGAATTTAATCCATGGAACAGAGATGCTCAATTGCTAGACAGAATGTTGGAAAGTCATGATTTAGTGTAGACATAAATAATCTTGAAAGATGGTAAGGATGAAAGTGGGGCAAAAAGAATAACAGAACAAGTAAGAGTGAGAGGAAGAAAAAGAGTAAGTGATAGAATTTGACAACTACAAGAAGAAAAGCAAGAAATTGAAGAGTTGGTGGATAGCAACAACAGCTTGAAACAAAGAGAAAGACGCAGAAGTAAGTGGCAGAGTATGGACTATCCCAAAGATGTGCTAGAAAAGGAAATTGAAGATTTTTTGCAGCTCGTTATGGAACAGGCCATTGGAAAAAAGTTGATGACAACATGAAGGATGATCAATTAGAGTATGAACCTCATTGACAAGGAGAAGAAGATGGAGCAAAAAGCAACAGAAGTGTAGCAGCATCAAAGGTACAAGGCATTTGGGCAATTACAAAACAAAGTATGGGATCTAGGAAGACAAAGATCAGAAGACACATGATCAAGAGATCATGAATATTTTCTACTTTTGGAGTCTGATGCAAGAGCATTCAATCCAAGGAAAACCATTGTATTTTAGTAGACATACGGGGGTCATGTATGTTAAGGAAGTTGGTTTCATAAGTCCCAAATTGATGTAATATTTAGGCTTTTGAGTGCATAGAATAGGAATTAATTAGATAATGTGAGATATCTTGTAAATGCTCTCAAATAAAGGAGAACATGAGTGGCTAGTAATGACAAAAGAGTTAGAAATCAGTTATAAATCTTAAAGTAGTTCATGATTTGAGGAACTAGAAAGATTTCTTAGGAATTAAATGAAGTTAAAAGTGGACATAGAGGATAGAGGACATTAGGAGTCACTTCAATAGATGCAGGAGTTGAATGAGAGTTAGTTCAAAGAACCTTTCTAGTATAAATGTAAGCCTACGCGCAAAGTAAAAGGAAGCCACTCATACTGAAGAGTAGACCTGTGAGAGACAGCGAGTATTGATACATATCATTTGTTCATATTTATATATACAATGAATGATTCCATAACTGTGTTAGTATGTAAAATTAGTGTTTAATTAATGAATGATATATGAAGTCATAGGTTTAGTAATAGGGTTATAGATAGAGTTCTATAGATTGCACAGAGAGGAGAGAATGATTTAGAGGAATCATTAGGGATCTTGGAATCGAGCTGAAGAATTAGACGAAGCTCTAGAGAGGAAGTGAAGGGAGGATTCGCAGAGTTAAGCTCTGAGGAAGTGGAAGAGTGAAAACCTGAAACCCTAAAGAAATCCCCAAAATGGTAGAGGAACCAATGAAAATACCATAAATTCTAAGTAAAAGGGACTAGCGGAGAAGTGTGGCATTGGCGTAGAGTAAAAGTTGGATCTCAGTAATCAACGGTCCAAATTAAACAAGAGAGGAACCCAAAGGAAATATCGGAACCACCAATGGAGTAGATCAATGACCATCGCATGTGAAAGAGCACACGGGTTAATTGAGTGAAAAGGCGGATTTATAACCTCGAGCGATATTTCGGGCAGCAAAGTAGTGGTAAGTGGTATCAAGGTCTTGGCTCTGATTCCACTTCTCAGAGGACACGTAAAAGCGAGGGACTGAGGGGAAACCACTTTATTGTGCGATTAACCCCGGTGTGTGTTGTCAACCCGAAGCAAATGTGAACCATCTCATCTTCTAAGAGTAGATCAACGATGGAGGTTTAATATGCAAGTTGGTCGATCGGGGATCGAGTATGGAAGCGACACACAATAATGTAAAGGGCCGATGGGTGTCGACCCAACAAAGTTATGAGCATGAGTTTATAAAGTTTGAAGTCCGATAGTTCAAGTGCATATCGGATGCAGAGGAGGTCTGTATTAATGTGATCTGCAGAGGAGACGATACCCGATTGTGATAAAGGTGGAACCTTCGGAAGTGTATCAAGACCGTACGAAAGTGAAAAGGGTTGTTGTGTGAGTATTTCCTTTGTAATGGTTTATAAGGAAATAGTGCCGATGGAAGGTTTTTATGTGTTAATTATATATAACCAATGATAAGAAAGGAAAAGGTTATATATACGTGGTTACGGGGTAATGAAGGTTAATGAGAGGGTTTCAAAAGTCTCGATAAGTATATATGGCTAGGAGTTACTCTGTGTTGATTAATAGGGGCCTTAACCATTATAGGGTGAAGATTTTGACTCCTTCTAGAGTTAAAATACCTGGGAAAAATGTGATTATGTATATTACATGCATACTGTGGGTGTAAACATGATAACTGTTATAGACATATTTCGGTACATCAACCCTAAACTTATATGTCGATAAACTAGGGCTCATCAACCCCTAAAAAGAGTTGTTTCATGCCCTAAAGGAACACAGTCATCTGAATACATCATTCCCGAAAAGTTCCACCTAAGAAACCATCGAGAAATGGCCTAAATTAAACCATAGTAATTGCTCCACTCGCAAAGTGCGATGCATATTGAGTGGTACACTGTCAAGGTGTGATGCATACTGATTAGGCCTTCTATAGGGTGCGATGGGCGAGGATGGACAAATGTCCGAGACAGTTTGTTAGGTGGTTGCTCATGGAATCTTCTAAATTTTTTTCTTGTGCCACTTGCCTCTCTCAATTCGCCCTAGGATGAATAAGGGATCGAAGAAATCTCCAAGTGGAACCAATTGTAACAACTGGAATGACACTAATCAAACCCCATGGATGACTCACACCCTTGCACACATCTATAAATGGATCTCCGATTCAAGAGATCCGGAGGCTCGAATATTGTGAATTGCAAGGAAGTGCTCATAGTTTGTAATTTAGGAAAGAGCATTGTATCATTGGAGTGATCTTGCTATTTCATGAGGTGAAGAAGGATTGAAGCTAGAAGAATGATGCTCGATTAGATAACTTGGTTGTAATTCTCCTTTTATTAATAAAGTTCTTCAAGTTTTCTTCCATATGATTGTGAAATTGTGAATGTTATCATTTGTGAATGCTATCATTTCTTCATTATATATCTCATTCTCTAATGTTTATGTTGTAATATATCAAGATGTTTTGATAGTTCTTTGTTGTTGTATTTATGTAGGTACTCTCCAAGCGTGTTAAGTACGTGGAGGAGTTGCATGGTGTGTCAAAGGCGAGAGAGAACAAGCAAGGGATTAACCAAAAGTTCCAAGTTGGTTCCATTATCTTTCTATTATCTATTACACATAGAAGAAATCATTGAATTGCTTTAAAATGTTGTTTCTAGGGTAGCTTCCAAACCTAGAGGGCTAGCATTCTTTAGGAATATTAGTTTTTCATATAAACAGTAACCCCACATCAAAGGCTATGTAAGGCAAGAGTAAGAATGAGGGTCTTCTATAAATGACATCCACCTTGTAGTTCCAAGTGGTAAAGGGAAAACTTTCTCTCTTAGAATTGAGCAGCCCAACTAAGATTTCCACTCATTTCAAGGGCTTTAGAGGATAGGCTACAAAGAACCCCATTTGAGTTGACATGAGCTAAGCACTAGGAGATGAACTTGTTTCTATAGCAACAAACATCTCATTTTGACCTATAGTATTTAGAACCATAAAAAGGGCTAACACTAGTTGGTACTTGACATGAGTGAACTCCCAATAAATAGTCTAGAGCTAGCTAATGACCAATAGTGTGAAGTGTAGAGCTAGGTAATGGTCATGATTGTAGGTTGCATTAGTAAATGCGTTTGGGATTGCATAAGCCATAAATATTCTCAAAAGGCACCTCATTCCTGAAAATAAAAGATAATATTGAATGATATTATAAAACCAAAAACAATGTTCCATAAACAACATTAGATGATATTATAAAAGCAATAGATATTGGAAATTTAAATATTCTATAATTCAAATTCCAAATACTTCTTTAATGTTATCAGATTGAAAAATCGAAGTCCAAGTACAACAGCTATCATATATGAGCTACATGACAAAATCATGTAATTCGGTAGAAACAACATCAAATTTAGCAAATTAATCACTGTATGTAACATACACCGATAATATCAATGTTCTCTGTAATGCAAGTTATCAGTGTAAAATTCAGCCAGTGTATTTCGATAGTTCACCAAAAATTCAAAATGCCTGCACTGCACGCAATAAAAATCGTACACTGCAATCATTTCTATGTACACGACTCCCCTAACGGGTCAACTGATAGATCCTTCAAGTTTAGGATTCTTAAAATAATGGAAGGTTTTTTAAATTATGAGATTAGGTAACATTTTTAATTATAGAATTTATAAACAATTTTTTAAGGAAGAAACAGATTTACAATATATTAGTGAAAATCTGCGCGCTTAAATTACATATATCAATTGAATCATTTCAATTTAAAGGTATCCTTCGAAATTTATAATCTAATCAATTTTGTAATGAATTTACATAAGAGTTGAATTGGAAGTAAAAATTTTGTAAAAAGGGCAATTGGTTGTACGGTTATCCATGTACCAGATTTTTATTTGTAATTTTGTAACGCGAAAAATTGATTGGCGGAACAGCAAATCGATAAGAAACATAACATTGTTTAAGAAGACACATAAAGATATACGCAATGTCAGTTCACTGGATTCAGTAGAACGATGAAATTATTTGAGAAGTGCATTATAGAAGTAAGAAATTATCTAGAAAATGAATGATATAGAAATAAGAAATTTTATTTTGAAGTAACGCTATTAAACAACTTAAGGAAGTTTCAGCTAATCAAATGGAAATATCAACCTGATTTAAGAAGAATATAGTTTCATAATTTTGTTCTTTTAGCAGGAATTTGTAAGCTTCTAACTTGTTATTATTAGTTTTTTAGTGGTCTTAGGGTTTCTCAGTGGTCCTATGATGGACACCAGAGTGGTAGTTAGTCAAGTGATTATTTAGTGGTCTTATTATGGCTGTGGGTAACAGAGTGAGAGTGGTCCCAAGGTGGTTGTTAGTGTGCCTAATCCATTCCTAACGAGGTGATCCATTCCTAACAGGGTGAGTGTGAAAGTCCAACATGGAACCTCCCTCAAAGGTCTAACACCATGTTAGTTTGCTATTACACCAAACACCTTAGGCATTAGTAAACCTCTAAACTATTATCATTAACTTGATCCAGAGTGGCTGTTCTTTCTAGTGATCTTTCCCAAGGAAGTGGGTGTGAAAGTCCAACAAAATATATATATATATATAGGAAGACCACTATAATGACAAGCTATTTTATTATTTAGATTGTGAAAATATGACTCAAAAAAATAATTAGATCTATATAATTTGTTTTAAAATATTTGTTTTCTAATTTCATTATAAAAGATTAAGGAAAAAATAAACAATAAATTAACAAAAAAAATTTATTAAAATAAATTCATTATAGATTTTTAGCATGTTGGGAGTAGTTCAATTAAAGGATAATAATGAAAAATATGATGCTAGTTCAATTTAAAAAATAATAATAATAAGTTCAAATAAGTAGTTATTGTTTTAAAATATAGCATTTAAAAATAATAAATTGATATTTATAAAATTAATGATGCACAAAAAAATATAAAACTATCTAAATTAAAAAGTTTTTAGTTTTGTTCACCATTTACTTTTAATTTTGAAATATAAATTTTGTTCAGAACTCATTTTTAATTTAGAAATATATATAAGATGTTTTCACATTCAATGTGCTTTATTATATAATTATGTATAATACATTTTGATTTACTAATGTTCATATTTAAAAAAATTTGATTAATAAATAATATATATTAAAAAATAAATAAAATATTTTAATATGCATTTTAATAATTAATTATATTTTAAAAATAAAATAATTAATTTATTTTTCTTTATATATTTCACTTTAATATCTTAAAAAGATAGACAATTATCAGTTTTTTCTTATAAAATTTATAGTAATAAAAATACTATAATAATATGCAATTTTTATAATATGATATATATATATATATATATATATTATTTATATTATTTAATATATATATATAATATTATAATTATAATTTTCCATTTATTAAATATTAAAAAAATCAAATCCTCCTGCTTATAATAAAAGTTAAAAGTTTAATATACATAATGTAGATCATTTAGTATTGTAATATAAAATTCAAAATTTAATAGGAAAGAAAATGTCAAAGCTATAACCATCTATAAGTACATGAAAAGAAGTAATAAAAACCCCACACAAAGACATGCATGGAACAGAGTATCGAGGAAAAATGATATTAGAGTTGAGCTGCTTGTAAGCCATTATTGTACGAAAAGAACTACAAGGATACCTGATAAGAAGTATTCTCATGAAAGGAAAAATCTTGAGGGAAGAGAGTACCCTCGGCTCAACTTGTAATTATGTGGCAGTTTTTCGTATTGTAGATTTCAGATTATTTGATAAATTTGACAGTATGGAATAAGCTCATATTATGCACTATAGGAGATGTATTTTGCAATATAGGACAACCATGCAAGATGGTCAGCTGCTGAGCATTAGGATGAAATAGTATTGAATTAATTCTTCGCTCTATCATATCCACAGGTTTTCAGAATTTGCTATGGGTCGAGCTATCCAGGACATGCTGAAAAATAAAATGAAAGAAATTAACTCAAAAGATATGAACAATAAAATCGAATGATTTATACCCCATATACAATTATCCAAAGCTGTGAAATGATG
Source organism: Pinus taeda (assembly GCA_000404065.3). Classification (NCBI taxonomy): domain Eukaryota; kingdom Viridiplantae; phylum Streptophyta; class Pinopsida; order Pinales; family Pinaceae; genus Pinus; species Pinus taeda. Next base: position 5,885 of record APFE030287666.1, on the reverse strand, counting down.
ACTAACACCCCTCAATTGAACAATTAAGAATACAGAATAAAAAGTTAGCGAAAAAAACTGTTTGCTGCTGATTTGATAAACATGAATGCTTCCTAAAATGAGACGGACATTTACCTGCAAATTGCAGTCAAGAGAGCGAAACAGGGAAGATCACATGCACACAGTACACAGCGAAAACATAAGACGGACGGGAATGCAACTTGAAGAAAGGATTTAGATTCATTCATTTTAAAATGGAATCATGTGAAAAAATCTCAGTTTGCTTGCAGTGATTTAACATAGATATTATATCTCTTTTATTCTGAACTTACATTTTTTTTTAAGAGGAGACACATGTTTTGTTTTTTTTTCAGAGATTTTTAAATTTGAGAGTGAAATTAATGAGGAAACCCATGTTTTCTATCGGTGTTTTTCAAATGTGAGTGTGAATTAATCTAAGAGCAAATGTCCAAATTATAGTGTAGGTTTCTTAAATAAACTTTGCAAAAGAATTAAGGTTATTTGGTTTAAATTATTTGGTTTAAGTAGGTAATCTACAAAAGTTCTTAAAAAAATCATAAGCCTAAAATTAAAATAAGCTTTAAAATAATAAATCTTCTATTAACTATTTTTTCGTAATCAAATAAAATATGTGTTGTATTATTCTAGTGTTACCAAGTTTATAATTGTTTTTTAATTACTTTTCTTTCACTAATTATGTTAATTAGTTTCAACTTTACAAATTAATTCAAAATAAAATCTATATATGCTTTCTTTATAGAGTTCTCTTAAGTTGACACTTATATTTGATATAGAATTACTAAAAGAATTAATATTAAAATTATTAAACTGGGAATTTATATTTAATTAATAGAAAATAATATTAAACAAAATTGGTTTAATATGAATGAGTAAAATTGACTTTTGAATCAATATATTTGACTCAAGATTTTTTATTCTACAACTAATAGGATCTTCTTTGCAATCTGTTATTTCACCCCTATTAACTCTATATAAAAAAAACAACCTAGATAGGAATTGTCCTTTCAATACCTTAGAAAAACACAGCTACAACCTAAGGAATGATGGCACTATCATTTTGCTTCATGACTTTGATGCTAGGACTACTACTAGGACTACTACTAACCAGGCTATTAGGTTAACAACTATAACCGGTACCCCTTGTGGCTTGATGAGGATGGTCACTTAGCTAATAGATTCAAGAGAAAATCTCAAGACATAATCTAGAACTTATTCTGCACCAAACCCCTCAAACTTTGTAGTTCGGAGGACCTAATCATTTATAGTGGTATTAATAAATGGCCTCTCTTCCCTCACATGACTTGTTACCATGGGCTCGATAGCAGTGGGATTATGCGACCTCTCACATCCATGTCCTCAACCATATTACAAAATTTGAGCTTCTTGATGGGTACGAACCTAAATCTGATCACACAACTTTGCCTTTATCCCTCAATCTTATTATGCATATTGTCCACATGCACGAGAAGAGTGAAAAAAAAAGTCATAATCACTTCAATAGAAGTAATGTAAACCTCTTCTTAGGGGATTTGGAAAGGAATCTAGGCTCCATGACTTATAATAACAACATTGATCAAATTTATTACCATTTTACTACTACCCTTTCCACCACCATTAGCAAATTCTCTAATAAGACTTTGTATAAGAATAATAATAGAACTTGCAACCCTTGCTATGACAAAGACTATAAAGTTGTGAGTAAAGCACTCATAGATGCCCCTAATGAGAGCATTAAGCTCCACAATATAATTATGTACAAATCTGTCATTACGAGAAAGAAGTAGTCATATATTAACAAGAGACAAGAACATCTTCTCCACCTTTCTAAAATTGTGCCCATAAAGTTTTGGGAGAATGTGCTCGTTCGTAAAACTAAAAGATACTCATTCTATTCCTCTAGAAAATTGGGATAACTATCTTAAGGGGTTGTATGACTCTCCGGATAGTGGACACCATGGGCACCATTTTAAACACTCATATTAAGGAAGATATTTTTTCTTTCAATGACATTGAATTTGGGATTAATAAGCTCGCTAATGGGAAAGCGAAAGATATTGAAGGTTACCAAGGTGAGATCTTTAAAATGGGAAAATCTATTCTCATTCCTTATCTACACAAGCTTCTCAATTTGGTTGTAAAGCATGGCTTCCCTAAGCTTTAAATGTAAAGCCTTATTGTGCCTATCTTCAAAAATGGGGACAAAAGAAGGCCCTCTAACTATAGGACCATTATGATTAGCCACATCCTAACCAAGCTTTGTGGGCTCATTCTGGAAAAAAGACTTAGCCTTTGGCTTGAGAACCCGCGTAAAAGAGCTAAAGGGCAAGCTAGTTTTAGTAGACATCACTCGACCATTGACCACGTTGTCACCCTTAAGATTATCGCAAAGGAATGTCACTATAGTAATTTCGATCTCTTCTCTTGTTTTGTGGACTTTAGAATGTTTTTTGACACTCTGCCCCCAGATAATATTTGGGAGAGGCTTGAAGAGATCATGGTTCATCATGAACTAAAGATTGTTATGAGAATGTGAGTCGCAAGCTTAAGACCAATGAAGCATGGTCTAAAGATATTAAATGTAATCTCGAGGTTAAGAAAGGTTGTCCCCTTTCCCCTACCCTTCTTGCTATTTACATCGATAAACTAAAAGAATGTATACACACTTTGGGCTGCAAAGGCACCAAGCTCGCCACTATTATCCTTACTATTATCCTTTATGCTCATGAAATCATTCTTCTTGCAAGGAGCCATGATGAGCTAGACAAGAAGCTTAAGACTCTTCATGTCTACTACTCCGAGATGGCTATGGCAGTTAATACCAACAAGACTAAAAGTCATTAATATTAAATCCAAAAGGATCACCCATGGTAGTTTCATCTATAATAACCATTGTCTTGAGCAGGTTTCTTCTTAATTGACTTTGCTCATGAGCTAAACTTGAATTGTAGCATCGAGAAAAGAATTGTTAGATGTTGGAAATCTTACTATAAGTTTGAAAACAATTGTAAGTCACTTGATCTTTACATTTTAAACAAAAAATCATCCCTCTTTGAGGGATGTGAATTTTGGGGGTGTAGTATATCTAGGGAGTTATGGAGAAAGATTGAGATGATCCAAAAGAAATTTATAACCTATAACCTAAAGATCAAGGGAAATACTCCCTACCCTATCCTCTTGAACAAATTTCATATGTCCCCCATTGAAAGTGCTCCTATGTTTAGATACATCATATACAAGAAGAAGCTTCACAATATGGATTCCAAGAGGCTCCCAAAAATTGCTTCTAACTCTAATCAAAATCCCACGTGCGCCTCAAGTGCGGGTGGCATCACGTTGCTGAGTCTTGACTCAACCTTTGGGGGATTAATGAGGAAATCGTCATGGGAAGAAAGGACAGTATCAAAGATACTATTACCTCCACTTTCAAGGACAAGATGTGGGATTCTAAGGAGGTGGACGGTAAAAGGAAACTAAGGTACTATAAATATGAGATGAATCCCACCGTCGATAGCTAGAATTATCTCTCTATGTTGATTAGCACCAAGAAGAAATGAACATCCCTAAGATTAGAACTAACTCTCATGAGCTTCGAAGTGAGACCGAGGGGTGGTCTACTCCCAAGACTCCCTAGGACGATAGAATTTGTCTCATTTGTGACACTAGGAAGGTTGAAGATGAAAATCACTTTTCTTAGACAGCCCAACTCCCCCACACATCCTTTCTCAATTTCCTATCATAAGCCACAAATCCTATCTTCATGACTTATTAATCAAGCCCAATTATAGCGATCTTGGAAGGCTTCTTTCGCTACTCTTCGATCATGGAAACAATATTTTGAAGAATGACATTTAGGCTCTCCCTTCTTGAGGCCCAATAAACCACATTGGTCTTAGTGCATGTTAATCATCATCATCATCATCATCATCATATTTTTTTAATGACAATAAAATAAGATTGTGGTGAAATTATGTCAAGTCTTATTAGCATAAACCGTTGAGGATGGGCCTCTTCAACAAGGCCACCCACGATCAAATCAAATCAAACCTCTACTCTAATCCCCACTCACCAAGGCACACTCTAATCCCCACTAGCACACCATGAAGCCCAAGTGACTTTGACTTATTATATGACCCATTAGATTGGTGTGTGTGATCCTTGGGTGCCATTGTTAGATTAGATGACCCATTAGATGCCCATGAGTCTTTGCTCTTCAAGCCACAAGTGAAGCCTTCACAAACAACTTGACAAAGAAAAACAAAAAGAATTGATAAAACTAAACCTTATTGTATAAAAAATTTAAATATCTAAATTTTACAAACTCTAAATTTTATAATTTTTATATAATTTGTTATCACTATATATAAATAAATAATGATTATATTTCATCCATAGCAGTGAGGAATAGCGGTCTACTGTTAATTTAACAATAAATTTGGTACTATTTAAATAAATAAATCAATAATTCCTTCTATTTTCCTCTAATATTATGTGAATCTCTTCATTTCCCTAGGTTGGGTTGAGAAAATGTGAATGAATATTATTATTCCAAAATCGATACCACTGAGCCAGAATTACCTTTGATTGATCACTAACCTTTTACACGGCCGCTTCTTTTCGCGTTTGCTGTAAATCGAACATTGATATCGTATGATCTCAACAGACTTAGCTCTTGCAGAGTTGTTATGTCCTCGATAGCTAACTCGACCAGCTGCATTGCAAAGAGGGCTTAAGATCAAAAAATGTTGAGAGTAACTATGTTCAGTCGACTTGATCTGTAGGGTTTTATCTCTCAAACCCTATTAGAGAAAGCAGGATAATTATAATTATCACTGCAGGAATCAAAATTTAATGGCTAGAGCTCACCCTCAGGGATGCCATTTCTTTTCTGATGAAAGGTCTCGAAGAATCCATTGAATAAATTTGGATAAATTAATTTTGTATAGTTCGAGAATGTAATCTAACCATTAACGGAAGAGGTTTGGTCTGAACTGTTCTCATGGTCCAATCTGAGACAAAACTATATAAGCTAGACACCTGCTGCACCCTTTTAACTTCATAATATTATGAATCAAAACCTAAACCTGGAACGTTTACTATGTGGGTTTAGCTTCATCTTCTGAATGGAAACCTAAACCTACAAATGGTGTAGAACGGAGTGGATAGTAGAAGAATACTGGTTGGTTGCAAGATTGATGAGAACATGACCGTCTGATAGTCTTAATGTGATAGAGATGACAGTGTTGTACAGGAGTTACTGACATATAATGTTTTGTGCCATGGATGTGCATAGATTGAGATCGACTTCAGTAATGATGAAGATTGGTGATCAATATGAACATAAAAAAAACGTAATTGACATCATTGGGCTATTCATTTTCTTCTTCAAAGTGGTTGGAGACCTTCAGGTCTGGTGGCTATAATGATGATGTAGTTAGTGTTAGGATATTCCGACACATAGGAAATAGTTAAGTTCAACTTGGTCTAGTATAGAGTTAGGTATAGAGTTAGGTAATGTGTGTTTCTTTACCGTTGTACATTTTGTAACTTACAATCCGACGGTCACGATATGTAGTGATCCGACGGTTCATTCTCTCCTCGGTATTACCGACACTTGATCCGTGGCTTGACACCCGATTGGTCCATGAATTCTATTTAAAAGCGCATGGAGGGTCATTTGTAGGTTAACCGTGCATGAGAGAAGCTTATGTAAATTTTCATTCTTTTATTAATAAATTGCCTGTAGTAGCCACTTTGGTGCAGGCCGTGGACTGTTTCCCTCTCTGAGGGTTTTAACCACGTCAAAATACTGGTGTATTGATCTGTGATCTGTTTGTGAGCGGTGTCCTTTTGGTGTTCTGTCTGAG
>APFE030287665.1:0-12927 GCA_000404065.3 Pinus taeda | reverse complement strand
TACATCAATCAAATAAAAGGCAATCTATGCTATAAACTATTTTTAACTTTATAAATATTAAATTTTTTTTTTTTTTAATATCTTAAACAAAATATGCTTATCTGCTCAAAAACTCCCACAAGGAAAGGCAGTATCAAAGCTGGTTATACGGCTTTCACAAACAAGAAAGGAAGAGAATCATTGGAATTAAGCACTCTTGCAGCTAGAATGTGTTTTTTTATATAGTGGAACTAGATTAACACCATCAAAACCTTGTAACCTATATACCTTGTAACCTAGATTTCTAAAAATTTCAGCATTACCAAAATTTGCATTATTTTCCTAACAAACTACGCATCCCTAGACTACGCCTATTTTTATGTGGCAAGTCAAGAACAATAAAGACTTTGACCTGGCATACCTTAAAAATGGAATAAGCCTGGCCTTGGCAGATGCCTTGTTGTAAGTTCTATGAGGAATCTAACTCTCATCTTGGTGCATTGTTCTTATTCCTAAACTCGGCCTGTGACAGCCATTGCGTGCATGATTAATATTGTTTCGTGAAGAATCGTGATTAATATTGTTTCGTGAGGAATCTAACTCTCATCTTGGATGCATTGTTCTTATTCCTAACACGGCCTATAACAGCGGTTGCGTGTGTGATTAATATTGATAATCCTGGCAACAAAACGACTGAAACAAAATCCAAGCTAATCTGATCGGATGCAGAGATCATGATATCAACTCACGAGGAAAGCAGTCTATAGAGTCTCGGCCATACACACAAAGCACACTTCACTTCTGTAGACGCAGAAGAACGACTCACAAGGAAAATGGTGTACAAAGTCTTGGCCATGCACACACAACATACTTCACTTCCGTAGACATAGAAGGTCATCACACACCTAAAAGCGATAGATTTTCGAAACTGCAGGCACATTGACTCAACTTACCGAATTGCTGCCACCACATTTTCTAACATTCAGTGGACTTCAATGAAAAGTTTATGGCCTTTAATGGTGAAGAAACTACAAATTATAGAGGTTGCACAAATTTCGAAGACCTTTAAAAAAGCATAGATCAAAATGCCTATAAGAATACACTTCTAACAGAATTAGCAACTAACAGAAAAAAATGCATATATCAAAATGGTAATAAAAATTCAATAAAAGCGCAAAATGTATATGTAAAAATGGTAATAAAAATTCAATAAAGGCGCCTGGAGCATATGCAAGTTGTAAACCTTAGAAGTTTTCAAATTAAATGGTAGAGCATCTCTTGCCTGGAGCATTCCCGTCGCAGAATTGACTGAGATGGAGATAGAGCTCCATGGTCGAATCCCTAGCCTGTTGCCTTGGAAATTAAAATAATCTCCCTTCCTCGTCGGAAGATAGCAATGGAGTAGCTCCTTCGCATCTCTTCCTTCTTCTGCGGCTGTGGAAGAAACAACTGTGGGCCGAGTCGTCAGATTTGGGAATTTTCCGAATCGAACCTTGAATCTCTGGATGCCGGTTGCAGCCCTAGGCATAGCCATCTATCTTTCTATCTAAGCTGGGTGGAGGCAGAGAATAAGAATATTTGAATCTGGACTGAGCGGAGGCAGAGATTATGAATTTGAATATTGAAGGATAGCGATGAGCTGATGTGATCCGTATTCCATAACAGTAGCCCGTTATGTAATTTAAGATTTGAATGGGACCCAGCCTGACAGGAAGACTCAGCTCCTTTTATCGGTATGCCCTTGTAACCGAGACTCTATGTCAATGAGCCCATGAACTTCAGCATAAGGCCATGCGCTACAATTTTTATATGAAATCTACAATCAAATTAAGTTGTTATAACAATTATTAGAATTCACCATTAACCATTTCTGCACTTTGAAACTGATATTCCTGGCAGAAAAATTGTTACCCAGCACTGTGAGAGAAGCGTTGTGGTATGTACACAGCTGCTGCCCTGTTGGGTCCAGGTTGTTGGCTCTGTTGTGCCATTCAATTATCGTGAATTCCTTCCCTGCACCTTGAAATGTAATGTATGGCTTTGTTGCAGGAATCAACCCGTACACTCTAATGCCTTTGGTCTTTCCTGTTTGCCTATTTTCCAGTTTTATGTTCACCCTTCCCTGAAGTTTTCTAGAAGAGGGTGAAGTTTACCACCTTGAAACTGATATTCCTGGCAGAAAAATTGTTAGCCAACACTGTGACAGAAGCGCTGTGGTATGTACGCAGCTGCTACCCCGTTGGGTCCAGGTCCCTGGCTCTGTTGTGCCATTCAATTATCGTGAATTCCTTCCCTGCACCTTGAAATGTAATGTATGGCTTTGTTGCAGGAATCAACCCATACACTCTAATGCCTTTGGTCTTTCCTGTTTGCCTATTTTCCAGTTCCATGTTCACCCTTCTTTGAAGTTTTCTGGAAGAGGGTGAAGTTTACCAGTGGAAAGCTCAAGCTTATGTGAAGTTTTCACCTACGTACGAGACGGAGCATGTTAGCCATCTGGAGCCTATTCCATGAAATGAGTTGCCAAGCCAACCCTAATGAGTGACATGTGTTAGATTTAGGGTTCTCCTAAAAGGGACGATTACATCTGAAAACGAAACTCTGCAATATGACCTCGTATAGTTTTCATTGAAGATTCCCAAGATGAAAACAAAGAACAAATACCCCGCTTTTAGCAACTTAGCATATGTTAAAAGGGACGATTACATCTGAAAACGAAACCCTGCAATAAGACCTCTGTAACAAAACTTTCGATAAAATTTTTGTTTGACCAAATGTTTTTTAAAAACATTGGGTAAATAGATCAGTCCACCCAAATTAATATGATACTCCAAAAACTTTGGATAAAGGCCAAACTTCGCTTAAAAGCAAGTTCTACGTGGGCAATAAGACCCCAAAGCTGAATGGCCAATGAAAACCATCAAAAAATATTTAAATGATTTTAAAAATTCACTTTTTGCGTAAAACTTTGGTTAAAGTATTGAATAGCGGTTGATATTTAAAAAGTCAAACGAAATTAATTCGTAGTCAAAGTGATATCGATCACTATATACCTGCTTCGGCAGGTATAATAATAATTGAGTCACGGCGAAGGTCTTAGTAATCGAGTCATTGCGAAAGTCATAGAGGAAATTTTGGCAACTAATTATATTGAATAATTATAAATTAAAACACATGGTCATCTAGTTAGATGCCTTTGAATTAATGTAGAAAAACATATCCCAAACGATTAAAGCAGAAAAATATATTCCCAATGCCATTTCTATGGAAAATATAATAAAACATATAATCAGTTTTATTTATTATTTTGAAATTAAAATTTTAATTATAATTAAAATTAATCATTATAAAAGTTATAACAAACCATTCATTTAAATAAAGTTTATTACTATTATTTAAAAACAATTTCACTATATTTTAGAAAGAGGCGAGTTATTTCTAAACTTTTTAATGCATGAAAGAAGTGAGTTAACAAAATATTTTCTAATGATTAGGCATTGTTTTCCTCTTTATTATTAAGGCATTTAAGTTACTTATCGTCGCCCAGCCTTTAAGAGATAATTTAGTTAATATACAATTGTTAATGATTTAACATTATTTTTCCCTCTCCGTGGTTAAACATCTCAATGGAATGAAAATTAATTAATTAATAATTTATTAATTATATATATATATATATATATATATATATATATATATATAATAAATTTAAAAAAAGTACTATCACCCAAAATAACGGTGGGGAGATTGAGTAATAAATTATTGATGAAAGTATATGTTTATATAATATAATATTTATAAAGAGTTATTCGATTAATTTAAAACTTGAAAAAAAGTGCATTTAAAGAGAAATTCCATTTAATAAAGTTTTTATTTATTTTTTTATACTTTTAGTTTTTTTTACATTAACGTTTACATATATATTTATTTTTAGTTTTTATTTTTAATAATATTATTTTTTAATATTTTTCTCTTTTAACTTTATTTCCTTCTTAGAGGTATAACTACAAAATGGGTGGGATGGTTGAAGAGGATATGGCAGTTCTAGGTCACATGTTAGAACCTATGGCCAAGCACATGTATATGAGGTGATAGATATTTACCATTCCATTGTCTTACCTGATACTCGAGCTAACATTTAATATCTTGATTCTCTGACTACTTATTGTTGTCTTATTTTTTTCTTACACAGAGACCATTGAAGATATTTCCCACTAGGGTCCCAACCCTTGTCAAACTAGGGGAAGATTGGAACAATATCTTAATTCGATAACTCTTCACTCGAAGCTGGAAACGATTCTTGCAAAGTATTGAAGGAGAAGCAACAAGAGTAATATGATATTTTGTCTTCCCGTGAAATACATCAAATGTGCTTAGAGATTTCAATGTTCATGCGTGGAATGCTTGGAGGCCTAGCTAACTTCCTTGGAGAGCCACCTCTAGTTCGAGCTTAAAAATTCAAGTCCTCCATGTCCACTGCCAAAGATCCTGCACTAGTGACCTCCTTAGTCTCCTACATTTTTATATGTAAAGAATGATATTTTCCTTTCAGTTCTCTAGTGTATAAACTGACTAACTTTCATCAGATAATTTGCAGTGGTATGACTTTTTATTCAGAAGATGGTCAATATATCTGGTTTCTCTATTGGTATATTATGACCACCTTCGATGAACTTAGAAAATCGTAGTGTAATGACATATGTAATTTGATGTTTTGAAATTATGAGGCATTGTAACTTAGAATTACAAAAAATAAAAGAAATAACTTTAAGAGTGTTTTTAGTGATTATATCCGTTTTGATTGTATTTTATTTAATTAGACATATTGATTGTTAAGTTAATCAATGCACTAGCTATCATATAACTATTCACTTCATAATACCTTTGACCCCACCCAACCATGAACTAATCAATTGGAAATAGATGAACTATCAATAAATTAAATTTTTTACTCTATGAATAGAGTGTTATATCAAAAAAATGTAAATCAAAATCATGATAATGCTAGTTTGTTCTCTTGCAAAAAATGTAAATGAAGATAAAGATAATCATAAAGTATTCACTCTACCACTAGTATATTTGATTTCACAAACTCAATTATTTCTTTCAATATGTCTAATGCTACGTCCACCATCAAGTAAGTTTCTCTCAATATCTCCTTATACCCTACCTTACCTCACAAACAAAAAGTCCCTTGCAGATACCCCACTTCAATAAAGTTTCCCAAAAATAAATTCTCATACCCCATTTGAATAAAATATCCCAAGAAAAGATGGTCATACCCCACATGAATAAAGTTTCCCACAGTCACATAGATAATCTCAATATCTAAGCTCCATACTCATTTCTATTAAAAATTCCCCATTATGTCCTTCCATCTCCATGTTCCTCTTGAATAAAGTTCCCAAAAAAAATTCCCATACCACACTTAATAAAGTTTCCCACACTCACTTTGATCTCCATACTCATCTATATTAAAAATTCCCCATTACGTCTTCCCAACTCAATGTTCCCCTTCATGAAGATAAGAGAGAAAATATGAAAAATTTAACTATGTTTTCATTTTTTCCCGATAAAAAATTAATTATATTTTTATTTATTTTTCTTCCAAACTCTCCCTAATTTGATCTCCATACTCATCTCTATTAAAAATTCCCCATTACGTCTTCCCAACTCAATGTTCCCCTTCATGAAGATAAGAGAAAAAATATGAAAAATTTAACTATGTTTTCATTTTTTACTGATACAAAATTAATTATATTTTTATTTATTTTTCTTCCAAACACTCCGTATTGTTGTGTCCTAAGCCTCTTTCTACATGGTAATAATGTTCTATCCTATTTCCTGACCATAGTTTTCATATTAATTTTCCACTTTTCTTTTCTATTGTAGTAGAATATTTAGCTACCTAAAATTATTGACATATTCACTTCCTCAAATTAAGTGCACTATGCAATGAAATCATTTTGTAAAAGGTAATATACATTTACCTTGAGTTTAGATTTGCTAGGAGCTCAAGGGAATTAAATCGATTTAGCTGTAAACAATTTTAACGACCTAAAATTTGAGAAAAAGGATTGTACTTTAAGGGATTTAATCCCTCCCCGTCCATAATACATGCATGGTTTAAATGAATTTATATGGTGTAATTTTAAATTGATATTGTATGTGGCGTTATATTTTTTATTTAATTTAGATGATAAAATGACGAGTTAATAGTTTGAAATTTAAATTACAAATTTTATTTTTAATAAATTCTATAGTGTTAAAATAATTAAATTTTTAATTAGGTTTGGAGTTTATAGTCTAATTTGGAATTGTTAAATTCCATATCATTACTAAATATTATAATGTTTGAAGAACGAGGAGTTTGAAAAGATTCTAAATTCATGTTGATGTTGCGTGTATATATATAAATTTCAGGCCAGAAACTATATATTTATTTGATTTTGAGTCATAGTGTATTAAAATAATTTAATCACAATTTTTTTATTATTAATTGTTTTCTTGTAAGTTAGGTAGAGTATATTTTTATCATGTCATATATCATTTTGATTGGAGAGGGGAATTTGAACCAGTGACTTCATATGAAAGAGTGTCTTAACAGAGCACCTCATCACCATCTATCCAAGACCGTGTGGACTATTATCAATTGTTTTATACAATATATATAGTCGAAATTGAAATAATTTATTCAATATTTGTATTGAAATATTTTACTTATGGTGTACATTGTGCATAGTAAAATGTGATTCTTGTATTAATATATTTTTAAATACACATTTGACTCACACGGTGAAGCAGGGCTCACTCTCTTTTTTGCTCTCTCTCTTTGTAATTGATATATTCTCTTTCCTTTTTATATATAATTGATATTGAAATAACTTACTTAAAGTACATATTATAATATTTTGTAAATGTCACATTAAATCTATATTTAAATTTGAAGTTTTTTTTTTTTTTTTTTCTATAATTTGAATATATATTGGAATAAAAATTGTATTTCCTTCTAGACAGCAAAATTACATGATAAAACTACAAGTTTTAGCTTGGTCGGTCACTAGGGAGATCCACCTCTATCTAAAGATGCATCCTCTATAGAGAGGTAGTGGAAGAAAGGATACCTAAAAATTCAAAATGTATCATACATATACTAATGTACTTGCCTTCAAGCCCATGAGAGATAACTAAAAAATAGGAATCTAAAAAATTAAGATATAATAGAAGCAGAGAAACTAGGAAGAGGGGTCCAAGTCTGTAGCTTAAATCTAGATTATCTCACTATTATTACATGGTGAGAAACCAATCGTGGGTGGAATGTCAAGGTGCTCCTCTATTCATCGCAAACATTGATCAAAATCTATAATATGTTTGGTGAGGATACTCCATGGAGAGGAGGACATCCTCTCTATATTCATGTCAATTGTGTATCACCATGTCAAGAAGGAATTTCATGTGCCAATGCAGGTCTACCATGTCCATGTATTTGTTGAAGTGCCGACATACATTTCTTATGTTAGGAATCCCATCAACCAACTTAGCTAGTACTTCAGTGTCTGAGAGAAGGTTCCTCTAATGGGCTCCTTCTATCTTAGCACAAGAGAGCTCTTCTTGAATGTGGCTCGATGTAAGCTCCGAAAAAGAAGCTCCTGCTTCCTCCAATTTGTGACGGATTTTAGTGCTACCCTAGTCGGCCCATTATTTGTACTATGTTGTGCCCCTACTTACCGTAGCTCATTGGCGTGGCATACTGGTTGCATGGGGTAGGGTATTGATGACATGACCAAGAAATAGGTGGCGGAGTGTCAAGAAAGAGATTGAGAAGTACAAGTGAAAAGACAAAAAGGTAGAGCAAGGCTACATTCACATCATGGGAAAATAAAAGATGTGAATAGGGGCGCAATGAGGATGATTGGAAATAGATAGGAGAAACGAGCAAGACAAAGAGCCTAAAGAGGGGCATAACCACATAGAGAAGGAGGGATGAAAATTAACTCATGGAAGAGAAAGGATGTTAGGAAATTTGGTGTAGAATTAGATAAAACATTGAGATTATGAGAAGAAGACACATAGTAGAACCAAGAAGAGAGAGGGGTCGACCTTCCCAAAAGGTAGGATGCACGTCCAATGAAATGTTTCTTTGCAACTATAACTGATGGGATCCGTAACTTGACCTAGACATGCACACTAAGAACTTTACAATTGAATGTAACTAAATTACAATTTTGGTTAAAAGGGGAAATAACCATCATGGAGGAGAGAAGCTTGTTCAGAAGATGGATTTTCTCTTTTCCAATTCCAGTAGAGTGACTAAAGACAATGCAATTCCATGGGTAAGGCATGTAGGGATGAGCAGAAGTAAAGTGTTCTACTAAAAATGAGTGAGTACCCTTGTAAGGGAATGAAGTTACCAGGGTCATCAAAATTTTCTTTGTAGTCACACTAATGTTCTTTATAGTATGTATTCTAAATCATCTGACAAAGTGGAAGCTTTGAATTTCCATGATGAAGTCATTTATTGACATTGTTGATACTTGCAATGATTGTACAGTCACATGGGAGAGACTTGCGCCTTGATGGTGAGAGATAGCAAACCAAATAAGATCAATTTTGGAAGGTGATGGTCAATGAAGGTGGTCAATGATAAACATGGCATCGAAAAAGCAAAATCTTCATGTTGGGGTGAGGTTTCATTAAATAACTAGGCGAAATGCTACCATGTCATCTGATCTTATGACCAAGTGGATGCTTGCAACCCACCCTCACCCTCACCCTCTCTTATATAACTCCAACCATGGAATATAAAATTGTTTTATTTAAAATGTATTTTGAAATATTTTTTTATGGTCCACATTAAAGCAAGATATTTTTTCTCTTTTCTCCCTTCAAAAAATTAATATGAAATTGATGTTAAATTTTACTACTTAACATAGATATTCAATATCTTATTAAGATTTAATAATAATAATTTAAAAAATTAAAAGATTTGCTTATTCTTATTCTTTATATGCAAAAGTGATATATAAAATAAATATTTTTATTTTCAATTATTATTATTTAACATAAACATTGAAATATATTTATGATAAGGCAGAAAAATATATATTATTACTTCAATATTTAATTTTAGTTATCACATCATAAAAATAAAAATAATATACTTCTTCATTTATATTTGTTGTAAATCATTAATAATTTTATTAATTATTAATTATTTTTTAAAATTTTATAATAAAAAACAAGTATTACACTGTCCAATATCGTTTTTTTGTAAGCAGTCCCTTGTTAAAAAAAAAAAAACATCTCCTTGTTAAAAAAACAAGTAGTACACATGTCCTTATAATAATTCCAACACCACATCACAATATTATTACCCTGCTCTACCACATACCTCGTACTTAACTCGAAAATGCAGTTCAATTTCAAATCTTATTATAAGGCAAAACATATTATATTTCATTATATTTCATTGATTATATCACGGAAGTTACAACAACAAAAAATAGCACTAAATTTATATATCTAAATATAAGATGCAATGCTCTGCCATTCATGACAAGATTCCATACTCAAACCTTTTGATCGGTAGTTAAAATTCAAAGGTCCATGTTGAATGGTGTTAGGTATACGTCTTTGTTCAACGATAGCGAAATGCCCAGGCCACTTATCTTATTGTATAAAAAGACGTGTCTAGATTCATTTTCGATCACTTCAGTCATGGTTTTGACGAAAATTTGTGAATGATGTTTTGTCACATAGTGGGCTATACAATTATGAGTTTTTAGTTCCGTATTAATCTTGTCTGGTGAATGATGAGATCAATTATATGTTTATCAGAAAACTCTCCTTTAACGAAGTGTATAAATTAAACTGGGAGAGAAATATTGAATTTTGGACGTATTACGACCGGTCCAATCGAAGCTATATTATTGGATAGTATAATGTAATAGGATATACAACTATTGAATTTTGGCTGTATTGCTAACGGACAATTTTGCGCCCTCACAGGTCTTTAGGTGGGAACAGTCTGTTGTTCTTTCCCCTTCCCTCTGGGTTCCAAGTTTTGCCTATCACATATTTGTTGTCTTCCTTCCTCTGGGTTCCAAGATTTGACCATGACATATTTGTTTGTATGGTTATTATTTACTTAGATTCCAAGAACAACAAGCAATAAAAAACACGGAAAGGAAATTGTTACACGGAACCAATAAGAAACAAAACAATAACACCACCCTTGTTGTAATGCGTATCTTTTTTTATTCAAGATGATTGCGTCCTCTCTTCCAATCGTAAGGGAGGCCATGTTCTGCGGAAATCACCAGCATCCATAGGCAGGTAATTTCAATTGGCATATACACAAAGCGATGATATATGAGACCCATTATTGCCACACAATAACTGTGGCCACAAATTCTGTATGTAAATGTCAGTCGTTAGGATCCATCGCCTTCTTGCTCGAATTATCAAAGGCAGCGATCAAACGTATCCAGCGGCACTGCATTATTAATAATGCTGCTGCTTGGATGTTAAACAGATGGATCTGAAAATGACTGAAGGGTCAGCCATTATGATGTTTTGGACTTTCTGCTTTGTTTTGTTTTTGCAAAATTCACATCATTCTGATCAAGATCCGACGTATTCATGTCTTCGTACTACTTGAAATCGAAAGATTTATCGTGGAATCAATCAAAATGAATATACCGCACTAAAATTACTCATCTAAGTTGTGGGCGCTAAGAAAAAAATATTGTTCAAAAAAACTTTAACAAAAATAAAAATATATGGATATTGAAAAACTTCAATAAAATTGTAAATTTTAAAAATAAAATTCAAACTACAAAAATAATAGAAAACACTTTATTAAATAAAAGAAATTGAGAACTTGAATATCTCTCTACCTCCACTTTTCAATAAAGCTGATGAGGTTCTCTATTTTTCTCCTACCCCTTTAATAAAGTGTATTTTATATATTCTCTTATTATATTTTAAAACATACTTCCTTTTTCACTTTCAGAACGTTTCCTTCACATTCTTATTCTATTTCATCATTATTTTCAATTTTAACCTACTGTTTTAAAATAATATTACATAAATATTATTTTTTATTTTATATTAAACAAGTTTTTTCATTTAATTTAATAACATATAGCTATAATCATTTAATATAATTTAAAAGAAAAACATGTTTATCTTCTTAAACTTTAACATGATATTTATAATAAAGAATAAATTTTGAAACACTAAATTTACATAAACTTTATTTAAATAAACATTTCATTAAATATATAGTTCCATCTTTCTAATAGTCGACTATATCTTACACAAAGACATTTACAACTTAGATGGCATGGAATTTTTGTGACAACCAAGAGGAAAACAATGCCCAATCTCTACAAATTTTTCATTGACTAATTTCTTTCTTAAAGGAAGTGCTAAAGAAGTCAAAGTAAATGACATGGAAATCCTTTAGCAATGAAGAGATCAACAATGCATAATTATTAGAAATTCTTAGTTGTTAACTTCTTCTTTGGAAATATCTCATCAACTAATTTCTTGGAAATCGATTTGTATAGTGTCTCTCATTTGAAAACGATTGCATGTTTATCTACCTTTTTAAATGGACATTTTAACTATCTCATAACATGTTTGAAGGAAAAGCAAGCCTATTAGGGAAATGGTTTTTACCAATCATGTTTTTGGCTATTTGTGATCTACTCACTAGCATTTTAGGCATCTATATATCTAGTTAGGACTCCACCCCCTCACCCCCTTCATCTTCAATTTAATGAACCAGGAACTACTAGCTCGTGTGCTTCTAAAACTACCATAGTGTGGGGTGTTGGTGATATAGCGGTGGGCATTTTTGGGTAAATTGGCTTTATTGCTAGTTATAAAAAAAAGATAAACTAGCAATTGCGCTAGATGTTGCAAAGGAAATGCCGTAAGGCCTATATTTGAGAAGAATCATGGTATAAAAATTAGAAAACAAAAGTTCATTCAAAGCTATAAGATAAAAAGAAATCACTTACATTATGCTAAATTTAGATTCTATAACCTTTCCAACACAGATTGTCTCTCAGTATTCAAAGATTCTTTGTTAAGTTCCAACAGCAAATATTTCATTAAAAAGTTGTATCAAATATTTGATACAAATTGCCTCTTTTTCAATCTTGAGTTGTCTCACTTGATCAAAAACTCACACTCTTTTACCACTTCCTCTTAATGTGATTGGATTTGCATTTTCTTATCCTTCCTTAACTTATTTTGGTTATTTGGACTAGTTTGTTATGGAAGAGTTTTATTCAAAGCTATTTTGCAAAATAGCAAATTCAAAATTTACTATTGGATGAACTAGTTTAAAGCAGAGCTACTAAATGAATATATCAAAAAATCTAGTCACAGATATAGTAGCTTTACACTATTTGATAGGAGAGAAGTGGATGTTTTGTTGAGCATTGATTAAATAACAAAATATATTCACTATATAACAATTATTCACACTTACCTAGCAACCACCAAGGACATTCCCATTACAACAAGCGTTGATTAAATAAAAAAATATTTTAACTATATAATAATTATTCACACCTACCTAGAAACCACCAAGAACATTCCATTACAACAATCCATAGAAGGCATTGTGATAGATGTGGTTCTATGAATCAACCAAGGAAAGATCATGTTTTCACTAAATGTGATTTTTTTTTTTTAAGAGTTAGGAATCTAAAACTACAATTGTTAAATCAATAAATTTGCTAAGGTTGTAGAAACATCCTTTCTTATCTTCATCCTTGAAATGATAAGGTATAATAAGGAAACAAAATAACATCTTTTCTCATATATATACAAGGACATTTTAGAGCCATTTAGTCAGACTTATGATACTAGCATGATAGTACCCTAAATAACTATTGAGTAATAACTTGTTGAAATATATAAAATTGATTC
>APFE030287660.1:38587-72778 GCA_000404065.3 Pinus taeda | reverse complement strand
TAGCTCATCTTATCATCCTCAATCTGATGGGCAAACTGAGATAGTAAACAAATGTTTGGAAGGATATCTTCATTGCTTTGTATCTGATAAATAGACACAATGGGTCAAATGGTTGCCTCTGGTGGAATGGTGGTATAACACTTCCTTCCATACAACAAAAAAAATGACCCCATTTATGGCACTTTATGGATATCAGCCACCATCCATCACATCATATTTAAAAGAAAGTTCTAAGGTTCAAGTAGTGGAACATCACATCGAACATCAACAACAAGTCCAACTCTTTTAGGATAACCTCGTGTTGGCACGTGTGGCATACTTGGATTTTTGGAGCAAGAAAGAAAAAGAAGAGCAGGAAAGCACAAGAGGGAATCAGTATCAACATCTACAATAGGTTTTGCTTGCTGGTGTCGAGTTGCATGTATGTTTTCCTCACTATTTTTGGCATGCATGGCACGTGCATGTGGTTTCCTGGCCATGATCTATCACTAGCATGGAGGATTGCCTAGATTGACAGTGGATTTGTCTAGCCTTGCCATTTTATGGATAGTCACGGTGTGTGGGTTTAATTGATTTTTTTCTAGTTGGTTATCATGTTTCCTTAGCTCTGGTTGAGCTATTAGTTCATGGAAGTCTTGGTTGGACAAACGCTCTGGAGCCCTGTAACAGCTTGGGTTGAGTTACTAGTCCCATAGACTTGGTTGGACAAATACTCTGGAGCCCTCTAA
Source organism: Pinus taeda (assembly GCA_000404065.3). Taxonomy (NCBI): domain Eukaryota; kingdom Viridiplantae; phylum Streptophyta; class Pinopsida; order Pinales; family Pinaceae; genus Pinus; species Pinus taeda. The sequence goes on along the minus strand of APFE030287660.1, from coordinate 72,050 downwards.
CAACTTGGGTTGAGTTACTAGTCCGGTAGCCTGGGTTGGACAAATGCTCTATAGCCCTCGGTGGGTTGAGTTACTAGTCCCGTAGCCTTGCTTGGAGAAATGCTATGGAGCCCAGTAAAAGTTGTGGGTTGATTTACTAGTTCCGTAGCCTTGATTGGATAAACGCTCTGGATCTCGGTAAAAGTTGTGGGTAGAGTTACTAGTCTTGGGAGTCATGTTGGAACAAGCACTCTTGAGCCTTGGAAGGTTGGGATAGAGACTGATCTAATGTTGGTATTCTGATGTTTGACCATGAGGTGGAATCACTGTTTGATGGGTTGAGGTGGATGGCCTCTGGAAACCCTAGATGAGTTCTTATTGATGTTTTCTATGAGATCCCACATATTCATGCTTGGAATATGACACGGGGGTGAATGGTTGAAGTGATATTTGGCTCAACCATTCTATGATTGGGTGGAACATGAAAGTCCCATCTGTTATAGACATATTTTGGCACTGCAATCCCAATCACATATGTCGATAAACCAAGGGCTCTCAAACCCATAAAAGTGTTGTTTCATACCCTAAAGGATCAAGGTCAAATGATTACATCATTTCCCAGAAGTTCTCCCTGAAAAACTACTCAGAACTGGTAAAAACTGGACCATACAGACTGCTCCATGTTGAGGGTGTGATGCATCTCACCTGTTACACACAAAGGGTGCGATGCATACTAAGAAGCCCTTCTATAGGGTGTGATGAGCGAGAGTAGACAAATGGGAGAGGTAGTTTGCTAGGTGTAAACTCAGAGAATCTTCTAGAAACTACCAATATGACACTTGCCTCTCTGAATTCGCCTAGGGATGAGTAAGAGATCATGAAATCTCCAAGTGGAACCAAGAACTATCAGTGAAATGACACTAATCAAAACCCTAGAAGATGACTCACCCCCTGCAAATATCTATATATGGATCCCTCATCTTAGAGATCCAGAGGATGGAATTTTGTATTTTGTAAGGAAGTGTTGTTGGTTTCTCTATGAGACATTGTATTGTTGGGTGATCTAGCTTTTCATGAGGTGAAGAGGGCTTTCATGCTGGGAGGATGGCACTGGATCATACAACTAGGTTGTAATCCTCTCTTCTACTACTTCTATCAATAAAGTTATCTGAGTTTTCCTCCATATACTTGTATATTTCTGAATATTGTATTTGTGTATGCATTTGTATGGTTAATGTACATCCGATTCTACATTGTTTATGGTTATAGATCTCTATGATTTTATGGTATTTTGCTGCTTTGCCTCTACAGGTGTTCTTTGAAGTAGGACAAGTGAGAAAGGAGTGGTGAAGCTCTATCAAAGGAGAGATGAAACAAGCAAGGAGCCAAGTGAAAGACTAAGGTTGGTACTCTCTGCTTCTCTCTCATCTATCTCTCATAAAGGAAAACACAAGTTACTTTGAATTGTTTGTTTCTAAGATAGCTACCCCTCTTATTGGGACTAGTAGATCTGAATACACACTAGTTTTCTTAGAAACAAAATGGCGACTCTGCTGGGGAGTGAATAGTTTGTTTGTTTGTTACTGTTGTTTGCTTTATAAACTATAGATGGAGCCTGAAGTTAAGCTAGCTAGCCTTTGAATTGCTTTTACTATGCAACTGCAAAGTAGATCAATGCTGCTTCAATCAATCTCCGGGTTGGTTTATGAACTGAACATTTGATTTGAAAACATCCTAAGTGCCCTAGTGGTAGCTCAATAACCTCATTAGATCATACCCCTATAGTTTGTGTTTACTGTCTATCATAAGCTCGAGCTAAATCACTGAAATTAGCTGCAAATTGTGAGTGAAAACCAAGCTTAGTCTCGTCCCTAGATCATCGCACTGTCTCTCATTGGCAGACTAGATGCATCACACCTCCCATGTGCTGCAGGTGAGATGCATCCCTGTTTCCCTTAAGGACAGGTGTGATGATTGAATGAGACTATTTCTCTCTCGAGAATTTGGTTTTTTCTTCATTGTTTTCAACTCTATTCAGTAGTTTTGCTACCTATGATCAGTATATCACTGTTGAAACCCTCTTCCTTCACATTATTCAACCTCAATTGATAAGGAATTGTGAATGTTTTTTTATTTATTTTTCATCATTTACAATCCTCCTTTGCAAAAAGTAGCTTAATCAAACTGTTGTCTTTTGATTCGAAAGTGTCGCAACTATCGTTTTCAGTCAAGAAAAAAGAGTGTCATAAAGTCTTCCTCTTTTAGATAGTCGATTGTACTTTTTCCATTGTATTTGATTTGAATTATCAATTCTTTGAAGTGTCGAAAACAATTTTCCATTTGAAAGTGAAAGTGTTGTCTTAGTCTTACTTACGTTTTTGAAAAAAAAATTGCTAAAGTGTCGCTTTGAGGAAAAGTAGTTCAGATCTGTACTTAGTTTTCTTTTTGTCATTCTCACATTAAGGAAACAGAAAAAAAAATACATGCATGTGCATTTGCATTTAGACTGCATGCATAAATTGATTTAGGAAAAGTGCATTTATGTGTGCTCTCTGCTCTATGTTGAAAGAATCTTACTCTTCTTTCCTTAGTAGCTAGGATTTTCATTGCTAAAAGAAAATAAATGACTGTTTATTATTTTAGATTTCATATTTAGGAATTGTACATCTACATCACATGGTGACTGTTTATTATTTTAGATTTCATATTTAGGAATTGTACATCTACATCACATGGTGAACCTTGAAAGGAAAACTTATTAAGAAAGATCAACTATAAAATAAACCTCAATGAACATAAAAATTCTTTGGAACCTAACGCACAAAATCTAGAAGTCTAGGCTAGAGATGTATTCCGGCATCGTAAAGCTTGGTAACTATCGTTTTCATCGTAGGTTGGGTGATTCCTCCTCTTTGATACGACAAGTGCTAGTATGGACTTGTGCTCCCACATATCGTCGAGTATATATTGGGAGACAATAATAGGCTGATATCCTTTATCCTTAGGAAGTCGTGTCTGCTGCCCTATCGATCGCAATGCACTAAACACAGCATTCGGGAAGATTTATTGCCATATGTAAAGTCCTCGGTAATTTCTCCATAATTTACCACCGAGGTTTATATTTCAGTTTTACAATTGGTTTGGTAATCCCTCTATCTAGATTTCTAGAGTAGTCACTTTCGTTCCTTTTCGACTCCTTAAAAGAAAAAGTCCAACTGAGCACTTGTCACTTTAGGCTCATTAGAAATCAAAGGCGACTAGAGTCGCCTTTAGCTTTTTCTTAACTCTTAAAAATTGAAAAAGAAAGTTGTGTCAAAGCGTCATAAAATTTATTTAATTCGGAATAACATCACTATTCCCTCGTTGGTCTTAGGTTGAGAAAATGGAGTCCACCAATCAAGGATTTCCCCTTGGGGAAATCCTAGTCCTTTCTCTTCTTGGGGAGATATTGGTGCTCCATACATGGCTACATTGTCCCTTCCAAGAATCACAATTGGCCTGCCAGTATGGCTATTCTCAACCTCTGTCGTTCAAAACACCGTAATTCCTCAACAATTAAATCAACAACTAGATGATACTAGAGTTTCTCCCCCACCTTCCATTTCGTTTGTTTCTCCCTCTCCTTCTTCCTTTCGCTTGGTGAAACTAGTAACACTAAAAAGTAGTTGAGAAGAAGAAGAAAGGGAAGGATAAGAAGAAGAAGAAGCCAGCTGCACAAGGGGGCAACCATGCATCTTCTAGCGAAAATCCACACACTGCACCTTCCAAACCTAAATCTCCATGTGTCATTTGCAAAGGAAACCACTATCATCAAGATTGTCCTTGCATCCCGCGGATCTTGAGAGACTGTTCTCCCCACTTGCACGATTCGGTGTCTTCAACCAATGTCAATCATGTTGAGAGTACACCATCAACTAGTGAGAATGAAGTCAATGGACAAAAAGGAAGATCTAAATTTCCTTGTAGGTTATGTGAAGGCGATCACGCCCTCCACCGTTGCCCTTTTCTGGATGAAGCTAAAAGAGTCTTGGATAACCGTCCTGCTTCACTGCATCAACTTCCACCTAGTTACAAGAAACTCTTACCAAGTCCATCCTAGTTGAAAATCCGGCTAACATACCTCTGTTGTTAGTCGAAGCATCTATCATTGAAGATAAACCATCTGAGTCCACACTGGACCAAATTCAATAGGTCGGGATGGCAGTCAACCCAGTCTTGTCTTTAGAAGGTCCAACTTCAGATGATACAGTCTCCAAAGAGAACGAGAATGACATCGTTCAAATTCTTTTTGTTTACACAGAGTCCGATGAACATGGGGGAAATCTACTCGTTCCTTTACCATAGGAGGGAAGTTCCTCATTTCAAAAGATTCATCTAGTCGTTTATTCGGTCCCTCCTCTGAGCAATCTAGTCATTTCCTTTGATTGGAATCTACTAGCGGGACCCCGCCTACCATCTAGTGTACCATTCCGAATCATAGTACAAGCTTACAGAATGATCATGGCTGGCAATATCATAGATGAAGGGGCTTCCATGAGTATCCTTTCCTCAACTACTTGTAAAGTTCTTGGTTCGCCATTGCTTCTCCCTGAGATTTGAAATTTTTTAAGCTTCAATAAAGGAACCAGTTGACCGTTAGGGATCCTTCCAAATTTGCCTATAACTTTGAGAAGGAAAACTGTTAATTTGAATGTGATGGTAGTCCAAGGGCCACTAGATTACAATCTACTCCTTGGGTGTGATTACATTTACAGCATGGGAGCTATTGTTTCCTCACTCTTCTGGGTGATGTGTTTCCCGTATGAAGGCAGAATGGTACAACTTGTTGACCAGCTTTCATTCCCCATTTCAAACATGGCTACTAGTCAAATGCCATTCCTAAATGGTCTCTTTGCATAAGGAATGTCTCATCAACCTCCAATCCATCCACCTAATGACCACGAGTGATTCGGTGAATGTGACGAAACCCAGGGGCCATGCGCCCTAGTCTACTTCAGCAGGCAAACCCCAGATAAAAGATAGGTTTCCTCGTAGGATATATGACCAGTCTAACAAACCCATCCGTTTAGGATATGGGATCAGTCTGGAGTAGGATTTCCTTGTCGAAGGTTATGTGATTGGAAGTGGACTCACACCATTCACCTTTGTCTATTTCAACGGACAAAGCTAAGGAAGTTTTTTGGCTGCAACGTGGATGAAACAATCTTGCTTTAATGCAAGGAATTCCATATGGTAGGCTAGAAACTCTACTTTTCTTTATACCTGTGGGCATGCAAACCTTTTTTACGCAAGTGAAAAGTGAATAGTGGAACTCTAACCCCGTAGTTTTTACTAACTTCAACTGCTTAGGTTAGGTGATTGGTCTGATCAACCATTCACCTTTGTCGATGGCACCGGCAAAACAAAGGAAATGTTTTGTATGAAAATATCCTATCTAACCCCAGTAGTTCATTAAATCTTAGTTCTGTAGTTAGTCGTTCCTAGCCTGCATACAAAAGGCTCCTGAGAAAAGTTTCGCATGGGGCAAGATCACTAAAAGATGAACCTACTAATGAGAGACATTTTTAAAGATGACTGGAACGGGCAATGTTTCCACAAAGTTAAAGCTCGTTAAAAAATAAACCTAGCACTGGGCATAGTTTCCAAAGATTCAAGCTCATTAAAAATGAATCTACCCTTGGTAAATAAAACCTTTGTGATCGCATTACTATCAGCCTTTCGAGCCTTTGTCGTGTTCTTACCGTCACCTCCACTCTTTTAGCCGATCATACGCCTCCACTTGATTGTTTACCCTTTTGAGGAACAACTGTGATGAGTGTTTCTGTTAGCCACCTTCTTTACACTACCATGCTTGAAAAGTTCCAAACTTACCTGGAACCAGTTGCTACCCAAAAATATCACTCTTTCCTAAAAAATGAGTCTCTTTTAAGCTCTTTTTAGACTCGTAAAATATAAAAAGATTGCCAAGATACTGGCCTTTCTAGCTTGTTAAAGTAAAGGGGAACACCATCCCTCCTCTATATTTTAATCTTTTTGGACCTGACGGATCATTACACAAAAAGATCGAGCGCTTGTCTTGTTCGGCTCGCTAAAACTATTGAAAAGTCATCCCTTTCATATTATTTTATACTTTTTCGGACTTAAGGGATTATACCACAAAAAAGGACTACTGGAGTTTCCTTTCTGTCTCTTTTTAGACTCTCTAAACATGAAAAGGACCAAGTTATCTTTGTCATTAAACTCATTAAAGCAATAGTGACAAACTTGTCCATACGGACAAGAGCGAGTTTCACTGTCACTAGGCTCACTAAAACATAGCGACAGGTTTGCCCGAAGGGCAAAATATAGAACAAGCATATGTTATTCTCCTTGAGCTTGAAAAAAATAAAGAGGTACTGGTCAGCAATGACTGGGGAAAAAGGGAAGAAAACTTGAAGAACTTCATTGGTAGCAAGTCACTCTTGAACATGACACTTTCACTCCATCGCCATGATTGAGTCAGGTTGGGTTATTACGTTCACCGGTCATATCACCATTGGTCCTCCGTACCATCCATTTTTGGGGTTAACACTACCAATCCATTTTTAGTGTTTTTGATATGTTCAAGAGAAGTCGCTCAGAGAATTCACCAACCCAGCTAACGCCTCATCCACTGCAATACCTTCACACTCCATTTTTCATGACCACCACCCTGAACCTTGTATCATCAGATCATTTTCACCTCCACAAAATAATTTTCTCTGTTTCGTGTCATAGATGTGGGATTCATTAAGGCCCTCCTACGATGGGTCACTTCTTGTCAACATCAGCTCATTATCCAAGAAGTTGACTTAGGAACAACCCTTTCAGTACTTTGAAGCTTGCATGCCTCAATGGCAAGTTTCTCACTTCCGGTGACAGGTATACATCAATGGCCTTCAAGTGAAAGATTTTGCATGGTGTTTGACATTGACTCATGTATTCACACCACATGAATTGTACTGCAATACCTTGAGGGTAATTATCATTATCGGTGATTCCTCTCGCACCGGTTAATAGCTTACATCATTGGATGGTAATCAGACGATGTCTTTCCATGTTCGACATCAGAACATCTTTTCACATGGATCGACTTGGACATTGGGCGAAGATTGAATGAGTTTGAAGACCCTGGATCTAGTTTCATCCATCCGGGCTATGATATATTCAGGAAAATAAAGACATCAAATGTACTCCATAGCTGCACAAATAATCATCCAAGCTAAGGGATGATGGCTCTACTAGAACCATCAGTCTGCCACATAGACGGTTGTCTGTCCTATGTACATAAAAATGAATTTATAGAGCTGAGCATAGGAATGCCTGCCTCAACTATATCATGAAAATATTATGAAGATAATGTATTGTTGTATCTTATTACAGGTCACCTTCCAGTTCGAAAAACCTTGGATCCTCATGATAAAGCATTTCGCCCGACATAAAATATTTACAACCTCATGCTTTAGGGGGCAACTGTTATAGACATATTTGGGTACTGCAACCCCAATCACATATGTCGATAAACCAAGGGCTCTCAAACCCCTAAAAGTGTTGTTTCATACCCTAAAGGATCAAGGTTAACTGATTACATCATTTCCCAGAAGTTCTCCCTGAAAAACTACTCAGAACTGGTCAAATCTGGACCATACAGACTACTCCATGCTGAGGGTGCAATGCATCTCACTTGTTACACATAAAGGGTGCGATGCATACTAAAACGCCCTTCTGTAGGGTGTGATGAGCGAGAGCAGACAAATGGTAGAGGCAGTTTGCTAGGTGGAAACTTAGAGAATCTTCTAGAAACTGCTCATATGACACTTGCCTCTCTGAATTCGCCCAGGGATGAGTAAGAAATCATGAAATCTCCAAGTGGAACAAATAACTATCAGTGAAATGAAACTAATCAAAAACTTAGAAGCTGACTCACCCCCCTGCAAATATCTATATATGGATCCCACATCCTAGAGATCTAGAGGCTGGAATTTTGTATTTTGTAAGGAAGTGTTGTTGGTTTCTCTGTGAGACATTATATTGTTGGGTGATCTAGCTTTTCATGAGGTGAAGAGGGCTTTCATGCTGGGAGGATGGCACTGGATCATATAACTAGGTTGTAATCCTCTCTTCTACTACTTCTATCAATAAAGTTATTTGAGTTTTCCTCCATATACTTGTATATTCTGAATATTGTATTTGTGTATGCATTTGTATGGTTAACGTACATCTGATTCTACATTGTTTATGGTTATTGATCTATATGCTTTGATGGTATTTTGCTGCTTTGCCTCTACAGGTGTTCTTTGAAGTGGGACAAGTGAGAAAGGAGTGGTGAAGCTCTATCAAAGGAGAGAGGAAACAAGCAAGGAGCCAAGTGAAAGACTAAGGTTGGTACTCTCTGCTTCTCTCTCATCTATCTCATATAAAGAAAAACAAAGTTACTTTGAATTATTTGTTTCTAAGATAGCTAACCATCTTAGTGGGACTAGCAGATCTGAATAGACATTAGTTTTCTTGGAAACACCATCTCGGGTTTGGATTTTTCATTAGTAATGAAAAGTTATTTCTCTTTGTATCTATATGAGCATTATGATGGATTATATCTGGTTGATATGGTTGTGATTTCATTGGTATTTTTGTCCCTACTATGCTGGTTATGTATGTATTTTATGGCAATAATTATGTATGGCTCTCATGATGTTATTGCTTGTTATTAAATTATCAATGTATCTATGACCTAATGGATGAAATGGTAGCTAATGTGATAAAGAGACAATGCTTCATAGTGAATCTCAGATAAGTATGAGACCCCTATGCTCAAATATGTTATTTACAAATGTAGGTTGCATATTTACTAAGTGTTTGACAAAAAAAATTTCATGGCTAGTAGGGGTTTGGCTAAGGCCTCGATCATCTTATAGATTTTGCATCATTATTTCCCTAAACGTTTCCTAATTCTAAGCATTCATTCCATTCTAGGCAGTGGCCTAGACCTTAGGCCTGAAAAAGTGGCTTAAATCTCGGGGTCGTTGGCACATAGCTGGAAATTTTGGTCCACAGTCGCTGACAAGCAGGGCTATGAGAGAGACTTTGGGTTTATGGTCGCTCCCTTTCCCATAGCATGAGAGTGACTATGGCCTAAGAGGTCCAGAATGGTAGTAGGACCCAGGGATGGGCTATCTAAGTGGTTGAATTATCTTTTGAGGGTTCTGTTGATGATATTGGATGACTATGTGTGATGTTTCGTCAATCCCATTTCCTTAAGGCTACTTAGGAGGTTGAATCATATCTTAGTGCCCTCTCATCACATGTTTACCCAAGCCAGCTAGTTTTTTAGGTAGATGTGGGAGGGGAGTGTTACAACTATTATGAGAAATGATTATATTGAAAGTTTTTGTTTTGAGCCAAATTTTCTAAGCACCCAATCTCAAATCTACTTTGAGGTTGGCCAGTGCATCAAAAACTTTGGTTTCCAACCATCAAATATGTTTCATTTTTAAATCCATGATATTTCCAATCATTTGGTGATGTTTGGAAAACAAATGATAGAAGTTAGGTTGTTTAAAAAATAAATAATATATATCAACTAATAGGTGTATCACCATGACCTTGACAATGAATATGCTATAAGGATATGTGATCACCTTCAACATCCTATTTAAAAGTCATTATCTACATTAATTTCATCCCCTTTTATAGAGATAATATTTAAAATTTGTTATTAGTAGTGGGCCCTATGTATAACATAAAAATAACGAGTCCAATGATATCTTCAATCATTGTACAATGTAGCTTTTATGATTAGATTATTTGTCTTTTGCAATTAACTTGCAGAAAATACTGAATATAACACAACTACAGCCTCACTGAAAAATAAATGACCATAGGAACAAATAAAATTATGCACACACACACACAAATAATGGACACCAATATTTTTGGACAAATGTCATTAGAAAAGCCACAGTATGGGGAAAACCAACTAGACTGCAAATGAGTTATTTTCTGATTCTTCATAAAATCTATTATGGAGAAAATTACAATTTTTTTTTTCGTAATTTAGCAAACATATGGAATATTACTCTACTCACTTATGCGAGTCAATTGAACCTTCTAGAAGAAACTCACCCCCTCGTATCAAATTTATTCTCCCTTTGGCCATTCTATTTGGCTCACATATGTGGCATGGTAGATGAGCTTGATGCTCCTAGCAACTCACACTAGCTGAGAAAGTAATTCATCCTCCAATGAAAATTCTAACTTCAACTGACAAATTAATATTCCTATGCAAATTGATCTCTAGTGCAAGTTTCTCTTTTCTTTGACACTTCATCCTCTCTAAGATATTTTCATTGTATCTTAGGGTAATTCATGCCCCTTCCTGGAGTAACTCGCACCATCAAAAGATTGGCCTACATTTATAGAAAATCCGATCTCCTTGTCTCCTTGGAAATCATTGTGAGGAATCCTCTGGTAATATCATCTCCAACCATTGTTAATCTCACTTTTTTTATGCAACTGCGCTACGTCTGTGCCCTTCATATCACTGCAATTCTGTGTATTAATGTGTTTTCTAAATGCCCTTTGATTTCCTCTTATAATCTCTCATTGACGAATGAACAATCATATATAACAATAATCGATGGCTAAGCTCATCTTGACCTATTCTCATGAATTTTATGGAAGTATCTAGAGGAAAATAAATTTACCCCAATTAATACTAATAAATTAATCTATTTCCCTAAGTTAAACTTAGGAAAATTAATTAATAGCTTAATTAAGTCTAATAAAGGTCTTTTCTCATGAAACCTTTTATTTGTATTGGAGAAAATATGTTTCCTAGTATTAGAGACACGATCTCAGACTAGAAAACCTATTTGAGCCACAAAAAATAAGACTTCCTCATAGTGAGGAAGGTGTTCGAAATAACACCTAACTATTATATAAAGAAGTTGAATATATCCTTCCCCAAATCCTTCGTTAATATATCTGCTACATGCTCATTTGTAGGTTATATTTTAGTTTTAAAATCTTGTTCTACACACAATCTCTAATGAAGTGGTATCCAATTTCTATATGATTAGACCTATCTTGAAACACTAGATTCTCTGAAAACTTGATGCAACTTTGATTTTCGCAATGTATCATTTTTTTCTCTATTCTCTGAACAAACAAGGTTACCAATAGCTTATGAATCCATATAGCCTTAGATGTAGGTCACTGCTATGTACTCTACCTCTATAGAACTTAGTGCCATGATCTTCTACTTCCTCTTCTACCAAGAAAAAACTCATGATCCCATGTTAAATTAGCACCCTGAAGTGATTTTTTGATCCACTGTATTACCTTCCTAGTCTACATCTGTATAGACAACCAACCATACACCATCACCTCAAGCATACTTGATCCCATACAAGACTGTTCCATGCAAATACCTAAGCACATATTTTTCAGCCATCTAATGCACTCTCTTTAGCTACCCCATGACTTGACTAGGAAATTTTACTACATAGAATATGCCTAGCCTCGTGTTGGAAAGATACATAAGAGATCCTATCAACTTCTTGTACAAGGTGGGGTACACCTCCTTCTCCTTGGATGCATCTATCTTCCTCCAATTAGTGAACATGGGAGTAGACATAACAATGCAATCCACCATCCCAAATCTCCTCAAGACCTCGATGAAATTTTTCCCTTGTCCAAGGAAAATATCACCATTTGTCTGCCATACCTCCATGCCTAGAAAATAGTGCATGAGCCCTGAATCCTTCATCTCGAACTCAACTACAATATTTCTCTTCTATTCCTCTATGAGCCCCACCAAACTCATCAAGAACAAGTTGTCCACATATAGGACAAGAATGAGAGCATCACCCCCAACTACCAAGTAGTAGAAATTCAAGTCTTCCTCACTATTCAAAACTCCCATGTCCTGCAAGTATCTATCGATGCACTCATACCATGCCCTTGGAGCCTACTTAAGACTATACAAATCTCCCTTCAACCTACACATGTGGGTCTCTTTGTTGTGTGCCACAAAGCCCACCAGTTGTCTAATGTACACCTCCTCCTCCAGTTCATCATTTCAGAACATCATGACATCCATCTGATGGATTTACCATCCCATCTATGCTACTAATGAGGTCATGGCTCGTATAGAAGAGTACCAAGCCCCTAGATAAAATGTCTCTTCATAATGTATTCACTCCTTTTGAGAGAAACCCTTGGCCACAAACTTAGCCTTGTATTTCTCGATGTTTTCATATGCAATGTGCTTGATCTTATATATGTAACATGATCCAACCACCACTCTATCTGTTAGTCTAGGTAGAACCTCCCACACATCGTTATACATGTTTGAGGAATAATCCTCAACCATCACATATTAACACAATTGATGTTTTGGAACATCCTGATAGATGGAAGGCTTGCTATCTACTAATAGACTGACCAATGCCATGTATCCATTGTACCTCTCTGGTTGTCTTTTATCTCTCTCACATGTCCTAGGAGTTCGCACAAAATCTTGAGCATCCCTCAGCATTTATTGAACCTCGTGATTCCTCTCGCCAACAATGGAGTTAGGAATATCCACCTCCATATCCTCCTTATGCATCTTTTAGATATCTTGTATATGCTACTCCATTCTCTATGAAGCCACAGGAGCACTCTCTCTTGAACTCTTGCTCATGTTAGTCACTGCACTTATGCTCTGCTACTGCCCCTGATTCTGCTACTCAACTCTAGGAGCTTTTGCTAACTGCTCACTCTGATATTCAACTGCTATCAAATATCTGGATATCCTATATGCCTTTTCCTCCATGAACTTGATATCCCACCTAACCATAATCCTCTTGGCCCTTGGGATGAACATCGTGTATTCTATCTAGGTTTTGTTGTACCCAACGAAGTAACCTCGCTTTGCAATCTAATTTAACTTCAAACATGTCTCCCATGGAATGTGACAATATGCTAGGAAGCTCAATATTTTGAAATGACTGACATCTAAGTTTTTCCCAGTGAATTTTTCCTTAGGTGCCATATTTCTAAGCACTCTATGTGTACCCTATTCTGAATATAAATCATCATACTACATGCCTATACCCGTAAATAGCATGGGAGACCTTGGTCATACAACATCGCTCACACTACCTCTAAAATAGACTAGTTTTTCATCTCCTCTCAGCAACCCCATTTTGTTATGGGATGTAAGGAACTATCCACTCTCCCTTGATTCATACTTTGGTATAGAACTATTGGAACTCTTTGTTGGTGTACTCACCTCCATTATTTGATTGAAGAGTCTATATCTTTCTTCATGTCACATTCTCCACTACATCCTTAAACTCCTAAAAGAGACTAGAGACCTTATCCCTATTCTTTAAGAAATAGATCCCAGTCTTCCTAGAGAAACCATTGATAAATTTAGCAAAGCACTCATATCCCCTAAAATACTTTTTTGAATCGATTCACATACATCTAAAGGCACAAGGTTGAGTATTCCCTGTGCTCTATTATCAGTCCTTGGAAAATATGCTTTCACAAACATCCCAAAAACACATCCTCTGTACATGTCATCATGCTTTTTGCTCACCTATAGAACTCATGTCACCATCTCATGAAGTAGTTTGATTCTCCATGATGAATATGGTCCATCTTCCTATGCCAAATATCCCATTGGTATCTTAGACTGTTGTTGTTAGTTAGTTCCTTATAAATGTCCATATGTAGTTTATACAACCTATTGATCCTCACTCTAAATGTTATATATGATCTCCAATCCTTGTGCTTCAACAAAACTCATGCACCTTTAAATATAAAATTGTATACTTTGTCCCAAAGAACTGATACAGAGATCAAGTTCATCCCCAATCCTAGCACATGCAACACATCATGAATGGGAATTTCCTTGGCATTGTCCCTTTGAAATATGAAAGTCCCTCTAGCAACTAGGTTGCAACTGGATTTGTTCCCCATATGAATCTAAAACTTGATTTCCTCCTCCTTATAGTTAGTTAGGTACTCTCTAACACCTGTCACGTGGAATTATTATTCACTATCTATATACTAGAAACCCTGTGAAGTTGACCCAAATAGGACATATACAAATGCAAATTATTGTTCCATCCTACTTGAGAGCTCATATGCATCTGTTAGAGCTACTACTTTCCTCTTTCCCTTCTTCTTCTTGTGAGGATAGTCACTGACATAGTGTCAAAATTTGTGACAACCATAGCACAGAACCTTTGATAGGTCCTTCTTATTCTTTGCTCCTTTTGAGTCAAACCCTTTACTGGACCCCTTCTTCGCCTTTCCCTTTCCTGTTATAGCGACATTTTCTTGCTCCTTCTCCACCTTTGGTTCCCTTCCACTATTACTGGTGCCATTGACCAAGATGAGCCTAAGATCCTCCTTAATGAAGTAACTCCATAGGAAATATCATCTTGGAAGCGCATCTCATCAAGAAATTGTAAAAAATCCCTTGAATTGTAGCAATTGGAAATTTATTCTTCTAATTGATAAATAATGCAGCTTATTTTTTATGACAAATAATGAAAAAATCACACTACAATTATTCACACAAAAAAAATGTTCTGGAAAATAAAATACTAGAACTCAGAAATATAGAGCACACGCACACAATAAATTGACACAATTATTTTTGGATAAATGTCCCCAAAAATATCCGATGCAGGAAAACTGATGCAACATATGAGGGTTTTATTATTATTATAATGCAATAATAAAAACTATGAGTGTAAATCTGGATGGAAAACTAAATATCCTCCAGAAAAATATACTTATAGAATTATTTAGAGGAAATTCCACCCTTCTGCAACCAAAATCGACCTCTCTAGCCCTGCTCACATTTCCTTCTGATTACTCGTACTGGCCGGAAATATGCACTGCTTGGCCCAAATAATTAATGCTACCTGTGATTTTGATCTAGATGAGCTTTCCTACCTCTTTCTAGCCCTAAAAGTGACTCACTCTATTTTCCAGGTGATCTCCCAACCTCCATCAACTGAAACGATCACTTTCCATCAATTTGAACTGGGATTTCTAGATGCTTGCACTGGTTGCTTGGTCTCTCTGAAAAAATACTTTGGCCTCATAGAAACTACTACTCTACTACTAAGAAACTCTACTTCAAATGACACTACTGCTCCCTCAATCTTAGTCCTACCTCCCTTTTGGCTCTAACTTCTCTCCCTTGCTCAATCTTTGCAACTCAATAGATCAATTAGTTAAGGAACTCACACTACTGGAGTGTTTCCCCTCAACCCCATTGACCTCCTCTTATAATATCTCGTTGGTGAACCAACGACCATGATTAGACCCACATCAATGGCTAAGATAATCTCTAAGTCGATCCATGTGAGTTTCTAGAGAATTCGCATCTTTCTCAATTAATTACTATTAATTAATCACTTTTCCTAAGTTAGAATTGAAAAATATTTATTATTGACTAATTAACTTAATTGATCCATCTCTAGATGTTTTCTCCTTAAACATTTTTTGGGTTCTGTAGATATTGTGTTCCTTAGAATCTCTGACCAAAGTTGTGACTAGAACACTTATCCGATGCTACATAAACTAACACTCCCTCTTAATGAGGAAGGTATTCTCTAACTCTCTCTTCATAACATCATTGCATACACGCTGTTGATCTTTGAAAATTGTGACAACTTGTCATTTCCCACCAATCTACTTCACAAATCTGATGCATCTTCCACTAAGTAGTTGAACCATCCTTTATTTGTGTTGCTGCTAACACTACATTGTACAACTTGTACTATTGCCACCTATGCTCAGTGTTGTAACTATACTCATGTTTTTTCTACTACTATAACTACTGCAACTGAGAACTAAAAACATGTCCCTACAGCTAAAAAGGGTTCTCCACTATACTGATCCATTCCTTGAAATAGACAAACTTATCTCTTCCTGGAGCTTTTGTGAGTATATATGCAACCTACTCTTCCATGGGAACATGTTGTAGCTGGACTACTCCATGTTGCACACAATCTCTAATGAAATGGTACCAAATGTCTATATGTTTCTAATTATCATGAAACACATTATTATCAGAGAGCCTAATGCAACTATGATTATCAAAGTAGATATTGGTCGCCTCCATCCTCTAAACGAACAAGCTCATCAACAACTTTCAAAGCCATATAGCTTCACATGTGGTTGTGCTAGTTCCCATATACTCTACTTATTGACCTGAGAGGCTCATTCTGTAGCCCCAATATGATGTGTAACCTTGTCTGTCTATCATCAATGTTGAAATTTTGCTCATGTCGGCCAAAATAAAATTTTTAAAAAGTCTAAAAATAAAATATATTAAATAATTATACAAAACATTTAAATAACGTTTTCTCATAAAAAAAATTCCAAGTGAAGAAATTGGATCCCTCTACGCTCATATTAGATTTGTATTTAAGATGGATCTATGTTGGTTCTACAACCCAACATGATGAAGATGTGTAAGTATGTTCATCCATCTATGCTCATTTGTGAACTAAAAATAAACTACTATGTAATTAGAAACCTAATGTTGGCTATAATAAAAAAAGACTAATATGCTATATATGTTTACTTAGTTGTCCATATGACGTAATATAATTTCATGTAAAGAAATTAGAAGTAGAAAACATGTGTGAGTAAGATGTTTAAACCTTATCTTTTTTTAAATTATTTCAACACAAGATTTTTTAAACTAATTTGAATATCTGTGTTAAATGATTTATGCGGATATCATTTTTTTATTTAAATATTATATTTTTTCACTCCAAAAAAAGTTTTCACGTGAAGAAATTTGATCCCTTTTGGCTCATGTTAGATATAGAGTTAGATGGATCTAGGCTAGTGTAGAGCTTAGTGATACTGAATTTTTCTTCCTAGTGCACCAAAAAACCACCCCTGATCCCACATTGACGCAACACCCTGAGGTACTTATCCTATCCACTAAACTTCTTGTCCAATCGACATCTATGAATCCACATAGACTAATTCCATCACCTCGAGTATGCGTTAATCAATACTTGACTATGCCACAAAAATACCTCAAAATGTGCCTCACTATTCTCCAATGCACTCTCTTCAGTCCCACAATAAACTGACTAAGAGTGTTGATTGCGAAGCAGATATATGGCCTAGAAATGACCAGATACATGAGGGTATCAATAAGTTGTCTATACAAGATGGGTTCGATGTCCTCATCCTCTGATGCATTGATCTTCCTCCAGTTTGTGATCATAAGCGTAGATATAGGTCTACAGTCCTATATCCTTAATCTCTTTAGAATCTCTGTAGTATATCTCCCTTAACCAAGGAAGATCTTCTCATCCATCTACCACACTTCGAAGCCTAGGAAGTAATGCATAAGCCTCAATTCCTTGATGTTAAACTCTGCTGCCAGGTTCCCCTTGTAATCCACTATGAGACCTCGTGACCCTATTAAGAAGAGGTCATCCACATACAATGCTAGGATGAGTGGCTCATCCTATACCATTAAATAAAAAAGGTTGGGATTTGCATCACTATTGATGAATCCCATCTGTTGCAAGTAGCTATCAATTTGACCATACCATGCCTTGGGAGCCTGCTTGAGCTTGTATAGAGATTTATTCAGTCTACGCACATGTGTTCCCCTCTCATGTGTCTCGAAGCACTCTAGTTGCTATATACATATTTCCTCCTTTATCATTCCATTAAACAAAGTTGTCTTGATGTCCATCTGGTGAATCTTCATTCCCATCTTCACTACTAGAGATATAGACGATTGGATAGAAGTATATCTGGAAACTGGGGCGAAGGTATCCTCATAATCTACCCCTTCATTCTATGCATACCCCTTTTAGATGAACGCATCCTTATACTTCTCCATGTTTCCATCTGCAGGGTACTTGATCTTATAGATCCAACAAGAGCCCACAACTAACTTGTCATTAGGCCTCGAAACCACCTCCAAAACATTTCTTGTCTTGATAGAAAGATATTCTTATACCATGGTGTTGAGCCTCATGATTTCTTCATTTTGACACTCTCCCTTACCTATCTTTCCTTTCCTTGATCATCATCATTAACTCAATAGGCAAAAAACTACAAGGATTTTAACATGGTAAGGTAAAAAATTGTCTTATCTCTCATATTTAATAGTTTTCCTTATTATTGAGTTAATATTTGTATTAGCTACTGAATTCACATTATTTTGCAGCTAATCTATGTTTCTGTAGCCAATTCCAAGATTTACGAGGATCAGAGGTGCCAACTAAGAGGAGAAAGATATTTACATGTGGATATTAATCCCTTTAACAATTTCCTCATATTCATCCAAACCAGATCATCAAAGGATTGTTCAATTGTGTGGTGAAAGATTAAAGTCAACTTGGTTGCTGAATAGGCGAGCAAGAGTCTCATATTCTTGTGCTTCATGGTTTTCTTTTCCAAATAGAAAATCGTGAGAAAAAAATATTGATAGTCGTTACAAGATTAATTTATAACTTTGGTAGTTAAGGTAAGCATAAAAGACTCGAACAATTATTGACATGAGATTTTATAAATATATCGTGCAACAAACATGAACAAAAGGTTAATTTTATGTATGCGACAATAATGTTTTAAGGCTCCAGTTTTTCTTTGTTAATGAAGAAGTCCTTAGAAGTTTTGATGCATAGTTGATTGTCTGATTGAAGTTCTATGACTGGTTGTTTGTGGAGGGCCCTGAAAACACAGAAGGTTCTACATTTTCACATCTTTTCTTTATCATTTATTGAAGTTATTTACATGTTTTAGAATTGTTTTGCAATCTTGATTTCAATCGGATAACAATAGCAATATTTCACTAATCGTTATTTTTCCAGGTTGATTTATAATGATTTTAATTGTAGTGTAATCATTTCTCATATATTCCTTTGTAGTTTCATTTCAATGTATGAAATATTTCTTTATAGTTTCATTTCAAAGCATTCAATTTCAGAGTATGAGTGATTTCATTGTAGTTCCTTTCAGAACCTTTAATTTCAGAGTATGAGTGGTTGATAATGATAGATGTGTGGTTTTCATTTTCAATAGAAGTTAAATTCATTTTGGTTTTTATGAAAAGGATTGCTAGAATGTTAAATGGATAATTCTTCTTTTAGAGATTAAATTTGTGTTGCAATAGATCAGTTAAGTTTTCTTAATGAGATAGTGTGAGTTTTATTTAAGTTTCAGTTTGCAAGTTTGAATAGAATTTTTTATTTCATTAGAAAAGAGTGAGGAAATTTTAGGAATATTTAATGTGTTAAATCCATTTTCTTTGAAGAGTAAGATAGGAATAAATTGCATCTTTAGAAGTAAATTTCAATAACTCAATCATGCACATTAATAATTTGATTTAATAAAACAGACTTCTAGAATATATAGTGCACTTGCACTTCACAAGTTTACCAATTTCGGTCGATAATTTATGTAACAATTTAAGACAATTAAATTTACAAACACATGGCATCTACCCACACCTAATGTTGTATGACCTCCTAATCACTGGAAGGTTCTTCAACCTATGCCACCAATGCTTGATATTTGTTTGGTTGTTTGGATTCTCTCTTATTCATCCTTGTATCACCAATGAACTCCGTTACAGCTCTCAATGTTTGATGAACTTCCCTAATGGTTCGACCACTAGTGGTGGGAGTATCAACCAACTCCTCATCCTACCTCTACTGATTTATCTGTTGCACGTGATGGTACTCGTAAGTGTACTAGATACATGTGACTATGCTTGTGGTGGTCCTAGTAGCTACCCCTACTATTGAACCAATTGAGCTTCTGTCAGCTCACTTTGATCATCTTCTAGAATCTCGCGAGACTTCTTCAAGGATCTGTCCTTCGTAAAAGTCACATCTCGTCTCATGATAATCTTCTTGCTGCTAGGAATGTAGATCCTATATGTCTTAGAGGTTTCACTATACCCAAAGAAATATCCCCTCTCTGAAGTTAGATCTGACTTGGTACGCCTCTCATCTGGTACATGGAAATAAGCTATGGTATGAAATATCTTGGAGTGATTGACTCCTGGCTTCTTCCCTAAGAATACTTCTTTTGGTATTATCTACCTTAACGCCCTATGAGGAACCATGTTTTGAATATACACATCCATGTTACATGCCTCTGACCATAAGAACCTAGGAAAATCTTGGTCATATAACATTGCCTTTGCAACCCCAACTATAGACCTATTCTTCTGCTTTGCTACCCCATTATTGTGTGCATGTTATGGAGTTATCTTCTATCTCTTTATGCCTTCCTTCACACAGAAACCCATGAAGTCACTATTTGTGTAATCACCTATGTTATCTGAGTGAAGCACCCTGATATTTTTCCCTATCACATTCTCCACTAGAGCCTTAAACTCCTTGAAGCAATCAAAGACCTCATCCTTGGTCTTTAGAAAATAGATCCAAGTTTTCCTGGAATAATAAACAAAGAAAGTGACGAAGTACTCGTACCCCCTGAGAGATCTACTAGACATAGGGCCACATATCTCAGAGTGTATAAGTTGTAACACACCATCTATTTTGCTGTCACTCCTTAAGAATGTTGCCTTAGCATACTTCCCAAGCACGCACCCCTTGCACACGTCATCATGTTCTATGCCCAATTTCGGAAAAAAAAATTATAGTCACCCTGAGCATTCTAAGTTCTCCATGATGTAAATGTCCCATCCTCCTATGCCATAACTCATTTAGTTATTATCCCATTGTTACTACCATTTCTCACTAGTGCCATGGGAGAGCTAAACTGAAACTTGTACAATATGTTGCTTCGTACCCCAATATGTTTCACTTTCTTGTATTTCTAGTATTTAATTGACACCTTATTCACTACAAAGTGGGCATCATATCCCTTATTCTATAACTGGGATACTGTAATCGGGTTCATACCTATTCCTAGCACATGCAATACATTTGTAACACTAGTGCTTACTCCTGATTCCTTTTGAATGCCAATGGTACCTCTCCCAACTGGAGTACATTTCATATTTTTCTCATTTTTATCTTGAATTTCATCTCCTCCTTGTTGTAGCTATACTAATAATCTCTAACTCTTATCATGTGATTTGACACTCCACTATATATATACCATAATCCCTGTGAAGGTGAGCTAGTTAAGAAAGCAAATTCATCCTCTAATTTGGAAGATAATTTTGTAGCCCCCTGAATATAAAAATTTTCCATGTCCATACTAGAGAATTCTGGGGAATTTACCAAAAGATTCTTGAGTATATTTTTCTGTGATATTTCTCTTCCATCTAAGGTTGATTTGCTACTACTGGTCTAGTTGCAAACCAATTGCGCCTAGATTTTCTCAATGAAATATTTGATCTGCTCACTATAATTGACTCCTGGCTACACAACTTCTTTCTAGAACTACTTCTGGGTTGTTCAAATATTTTTTTTCCACCTACAATTGAAAATAGAACTCTTCACAACAATTCACACTGCTTGGTTGGCCTTCCGCGCGAACCCAAAAATTATGCTGCAGAACTCCCTCTAAATTTTCACAAATTTCTCCTTCGCTTATGAGCTTCTAATCTGTCTTCAATATTGCTCTGATGCCATGTGAAAATTCCCTTGAATTGTAACAACTAGAAATTTATTCTTCTAACTAATTAATCATGAAGTTTATTTTCTGTGAAAAACAACAAAAAAATCACACTGCAATTCTTCAGAAATAAAAATGCCATGGAAAATAAAATACTGGAACTGAGAAATATAGATCACACACACAATAAAATAGAAATAGTAATTTTTGGGTAAATGTCCTTGGAAAAAACCAATGCAGGAAAATTGGTGCAACAGATGAGTATTTTATTATTATTATGTAGCAATAAAAATTCCGAGTACAAATATGGATGCCAAAATGGCTATCATCTAGAAAAATATACTACCAAAATTATTTGGAGGAAATTAGTCCCTTCTGCAACAAAACATGGTCCCTCTGGCCTTCCTCGCACTTTTTTCCGAGTAACTTGCACTTGCTAGAAATACACACTACTTAGCCTAAATAGTTCACGCTTCCCATGAGATGGCTCTATATGATCCGTCTAGCCTTGCTTTGGCCCTGGAAGTGGCTCTCTCTTCCTTCTGGATTATCTCCTGACCTCCATCAACTGAAACAGTCACTTTCTGGCACTTCGAACTGGGGTTTTTGGCTGATTTCACCAATTGCTAACCCTCTATGTAGAAATAATTCAGCCTCCTTGCTACTGTTACTCTGCTATTGAGAAATTCTATTGGAAATTACTTTGTTTCTCACTCAATCTCACTTTTTCCTTCCTTCTGGATCAAACTTCTCTCCCTTTCCTGATCTCTATAATTGGGTAGCTTGGTCTTCTAATGAACTCACACTACTAGAATGTTTCTTCTCAACCCAAACAACCTCATCTTATAATATCTTGTTGGTGAACCAATGGCCATGATTAGATCCCCATTAACGGCTAAGATCATCTCTGAGTCAATCCATGTGAATTGCTATAGATTCTCACCTTTCTTAATTAATTATTGTCAATTAATCATTTTTCCTATGTTAGACTTAGGAAATATTTAATTATTGATTAATTGAGTTAATTGAGTCATCTCTAGGTTTTTTTTCTTGAAACATTTTCTAGTTCCTGGAGATCTTGTGTTCTTTAGCCTCACTGAACAAATTCGAGACTAGAACACTTGTCTGATTCTACAAAAAATGATAGAAATCACTTGGATGAGCATACTCCATTCCTTAGAAATCTCATTCAGTGCTTTGCACACTAGCTCATCATCACTAGGCTTATCTCCTACTGTAGCTAACTCACCTCTAGTAAGTTGAACTTTGATGAGGTTAGATGACACATCTTATCCTTCTTCTGCTTGATGGTCATCAACTTCTCTTTGAGAATAACCTTCCTATTCTCTAAAGAATTATGGAATTGTTTTACCATGGTGTCCCACATTTGTTTTTTTGTGTCCATGTTAGTGATATGTAAAAAAATATTGTCCTTGACTCCATCAAGGATAATCCTATTTGCTTTGGAATTTTCTTCACATACTCCTTTAGTCCATACTCATATAATAGAAATTATGGGTTTCTACACGCCAAAATTGGAGGCTCCATCCAAATTGTCATGATCTCTCAAACCTGTTGTGACCATCTTTGGAAAATCTATAAATGTAGCAAACTCTGAAAACCTAGAGAAATAACTGAAGAATTTAAATTGGGTGAAAACCCTCAAATTTTTTCTTCTTGTGCCTACATATATCCTCCTTCTTCCCTTATATATGTTCTGATACCATGTGAAATTTTAAGGTTGTTGCAATTAATGGTCAATATTAACCTATCTAATTAGATTATTTGCCTTCTGCAGTTAAATTGGGAAAAATAATGAATAAAAAACAACTACAACTTCACTAAAAAATAAATAACCATGGACTTGTGGTGGGATTGAATAAATATTGCTAAAAAATGTGGTTCCTACCTTCTATATTGCAGATCGGTCATGTGAAGAAGGAATGGATCACAGTTTTCGTATAGAGCGAGTGGAAGTACAAGGCAGTTATGGAGCCTTTTTGAGAAAATTTCATACGCACCTCCCTCCTGGGTGACAAATCATGATCCGATTGCATCTCATTTCTATTATCGTGGAAATTTGTCTTTTCGAGGGTTTTTTAGCTAGAAGGGTTCACCGCTAAAGAATCTAAGGGTTATATGAGATGTTAAGGTTGAAGTTGAAGCTATTTGGTGGCGTTTGGTTGAGGCACAAGTCATAGAGTCAATCCATTAGAATGAGAAGGAGTGCCTAAAGATCACTGAGGAAATAATGACTCTGATGCTTAAGCTTGATGCAACTTAGCTTGCTCTCACCTTAGTCACTGGAGAAATAGTCCTCGCTAGTAATGTCTCTCTTGTTGATACTGTCTACAACACAGCAATGTCCAGACCCACCACAGATACCATCATATTGCTCTTATTGCAAGCATATCTAGCCATGCATAGGTCAGATCTAGAGTCCTTCATATTTTTTTGCACATTTTTTGAGGTAGATCATAGCCTATTAACAAATTCACCCCGCCAACAAGTGAATATGTACCTATATGGGCTAGATCCAGTGATAGGCATACATCTGGATAATATTCCCAGAAAGGCTTCAAGATGTGGTGATGAGGAAACCCCACTGCTCTCCTCACGAGCTGAAGACAAGAAGGGGGTAGGGCACTCATATAAATCTAAGGAGGATGGCCATGATGTCCCAACAAGGTTGCTTCTAGTGAAGGAAATGGAATCAAACTACACAAATCTATTAGATCCAACACCCCATTTAGCAGATAAAGCTTTGTCAAGGCTAGATCTACCCAACAAATACTCAGATCTGATACAAATATTCATTAGAACTTTGCAAGGAAGGACTATTTGCATGCAAATATAGAAGAGGAGGAAGATAAAGGAACTAAAGTATGACATCCAAGCTCATATATTTATAGTTGCAAATATTCAAATTTTGATATATGAAGGACAAATTATGCAGGAAAATTATAGTGTATAGGACTATGGAATTGTCACAGATTCAACCATCATTTTAAATTTGAGATTGAGAGGAGGATATTATGGATCTAGCTCAAAGGGCAATGTTTCCTTTAAAGATGTTGTTAAAGGGAAGGGAGAAGCCAACACCACCACTAGATCTACCCATACCTTACATAGTGGAGAAAAAATCACAGATCCTAGCCTTGACAGTCTCTCTACTTGAGGTAAATGAGCTTTGTGCAGATTTCCATACTAAGGTTGTCTTATGCAGATTCAATGGTTTTTGGACCAAATCATATGCATTGCACCAATGGATCTATACTACATGGACTACAAATTGTGATATCCATCTATGCTCTAAGTGTTTCTTTATTGTCAAATTCGACACAGTCAAAGACAAGGAATATGCACTCAATGAGGGACCATGGTTTTGGGGCAATGCAAGACTATTCATGATCCATTGGTTCCCAATATTTGATGCCACTACTATGGCGGTATCTAAAATGCCTGTATGGGCCAGGATACACAATCTCCCACATTTCTGGCACCAAAGTATTAGAAGGAATTGGGAATTTGATAGACAAATACCTCAAGATAGATGTAGAAAGAGTCTCAAGAGTCATATTCACTTTCGCCAAAATATGTGTTGAGGTAGATCTTAGTCAAGGACTACTTGATAGCATTATTCTAGTCCATAACAATATATAGTGGACTCAGCCACTAGATTATGAAAATACAACATTCTATTACCGTGGCTGCCAATAAACAGGTCACCTTCTCAACACCTACCCACATGCTAAAAAAGACATCAAAAGAAATAAGAAATCATCACAAAAACCAAAATGTTGACAACACACATAGCATCCAGAAGAAACAACAGAAGAATAGGAGACGACAAAGAACACTAAAGATGATATCAAGCAGACTGATCAGATCAATCCATAGAAGGACAACATAGAGCACAACTCAGCATTAATACAGCAACCCAACAACCCTTTGTAGCAAAATCAACAACATAAAATAGGGAAATACGTTAGTGGTAGTAAACGAATCCATGGATCATAGGGATCAGATTCGGACAAAGAATATCTTACTAATACTAATGAGAATCAAATGTTTATTGTAATTCCACTCCCAACAACAGTGGTTGGAGAAAAGTGGAAAAGAAGAAGGGTAGGAAAGAATAGATTAGTCTTTTATCAATTCTGAGAAATCGAGACCTACTATTACTGCATATGCTCATTAGCATCTACAACATGTAATTTTTATCATTTTTAATGAATAAAATTATGACTTTTCCACGAGAAAAAAAAACCACATAACGGAGAAAATTATGCACACACACATAAATAATGGAAAACATTATTTTTGGACAAATGTCCCTGGAAAAGCCCCATTGTGGGGAAAACTAGTTCTGCATATAATTTATTTTATTATTCTTTGGAAAATATATGATCGAGAAACTTATAAAATTATTTTTCGTAATTTATTAAACCTATGGAAAGTTAGTCTGATCACTTCTATAAGTCAATCTAACCTCCTGGTGTTTTTGGGAAAACTAGTGTCTTTTCGATTGACTAGCCCTCTAGGTTTGGCAACTACCCTAGAAACAACAATTCAAAGTAATTCAAAGATTTCTTCTATGCAGAATAGATAAGAGAAAGATGAGAGGACCAACCTGGAACTTCCACGTAATCCTTTGCTTGATATTTCTCCCCATTGACAGAGCTCGCAACTCCTCTTCGTACTTATCCCGCTTGAAGAGTACCTGTAGAAACAAAGTAGCAAAGAACCATCAAAGCATCTTGATCTATTGTGACATAAACACTACAGAATCAGATATATAATGAACATACAATGGCATTCACAAATAATAACATTCACAAGTGCACAATTATATGGAAGAAAACTTGAATGATTGTATTAAATAGAAGGGAGAATTACAACCCAGTTGTCTGATCCAGCATCATCCTCCTAGCATCAATCCCTCTTCACCTCATGAAATAGCAAGACCACACCAACAATACAATGCTCTTATCTCAAATACAAACTATCAGCACTTCCTTGCAATTCACAATATTCTAGCCTCTGGATCTCTTAAATGAGGGATCCATTTATAGATGTGTGCAAGGGTGTGAGTCATCTCTCGGGTTTTGATTAGTATCATTCCACTTGTTACAATTGATTCCACTTGGAGATTTCTTGGATCTCTTACTCATCCCTAGGAAAATTCAGAGAGGCAAGTGTCATAAGAGAAGTTTCTAGAAGATTCCATGACTATCCACTTAGCAAACTGTCTCAGACATTTGTCCATCCATGCCCATTGCACCCTATAGAAGGCCTAATCAATATGCATTGCACCTGGCCAGTGTAGCAATCAGTATGGTTCAGTTTGGGCCGTTTTTGGATGGTTTTTTAGGTGGAACTTTTGGGGAATGATGTAATCAGATGACCGTGATATTTTAGGGTATGGAACAACACTTTTAGGGGTTGAAAATCCCTAGTTTATCGACATATAAGATTGGGGTTGAAGTGCCCAAATATGTCTATAACAGTTGCCCCCTAAAGCATGAAGTTGAAAATCTTGATGTTGGGTGAAATGCTTTTTATCATGAGGATTCGAGGTTTCGAACTGGAAGGTTACCTGTATAAGATACAATACAATACATCATAATAATATAATTTTCATGATCTAGCCGAGGCGGGCATCCCCATGCTCAACTTTATAAATTCATTTCATGTACATAGAACAGATATTCGTCTGCATATGAAAACTGGTGATTCTTCAGTTGTAGAGTCATCATTCTTAGTCTGGATGACCATCTATGCAGCTTCTGTGTACATTTGATGTCTTTATATCCCTAAATATATCGCAGCTCGGATGGATGAAACTAGATCCGGGGTCTTCAAAACTCATTCAATCTTTGCCCGATGTACAAGTCGATCCATGTGAAAATATGTTCTAAAGTCGAACATGGAAT
The DNA here is from genome assembly GCA_000404065.3 of Pinus taeda. Taxonomy (NCBI): domain Eukaryota; kingdom Viridiplantae; phylum Streptophyta; class Pinopsida; order Pinales; family Pinaceae; genus Pinus; species Pinus taeda. The sequence goes on along the minus strand of APFE030287660.1, from coordinate 44,526 downwards.
GACATCGCCTGATTACCAGCCAATAATGTGAGTTGTTAACAGATGCGAGAGGAATCACCAATAATGATAATGACCCTCAAGGTACTACAATACAATTCACTTGGTGTGAATATATGATCTGATGTCGAACACCACACAAAATCTTTCGGTCGAAGGCCATTGATGTCAACCTATCGTCGGAAGTGAGAAACTTGCCATTGAGGCATGCAAGCTTCAAAGTACTGAAAGGGTTGTTTCTAAGTCAACTTCTTGGATAATGTGTTGACGTCAACAAGAAGTAACCTATCGTAGGAGGGCCTTAATGTATCCCACATCTACGAAATGAAATGAAGCAAATGATTTCTAGAGGTGAAAATGATTTGATGACACAAGGTTCAGGAATGGTAGTCATGAGAAATGAAGGTTAAAGGTATTGCAGTGGATTAGGCATGAACTGGGTTTGTGGTTTCTCAACTAAATAACTTCTCTTGAACATGTTGGCAACACTGAGATGGATTGGTAGCGTTAACCCCAAAAGATGGATGGTGTGAAAGACCAATGGTAACATGACCGGTAAACGCAATAACCCAACCCGACTCAATCATGGTGATGGAGTGAAAGTGTCATGTTCAAGAGAGACCTGTTACGATAAATTTCTTCATGTTTTCTTCCCTTTTTCCCAAATCATTGCTAACAAGTACCTCTTTATTTTTTTTCAAGTTTTGAGGAGGATAACATATGCTCGTTCTATAATTTTCCCTTCGGGCAAACCTGTTGCTATGTTTTAATGAGTCTATCAACAGTGAAACTCGCTCTTCTCTAGAATGGACAAGTTTGTCGCTATTGTTTTAACGAGTTTAAAGACAAGGATAACTCAGTCCTTTTCTTGTTTAGAGAGTTTGAAAAGAGACGAAAATAAAATTCTAGAAGTTCTTTTTCGTAACATAATCCCTTAGGTTCGAAAAAGGATAAAATAATACAAAAGGGATGACTTTTTCGATCACTTTAACGAGCCGAAAAAGACAAGCGTTCGCACTTTTTCGTAGGATAATCCATCAAGTCTAAAAAAGTATAAAATTATACAAGAGGGATGACATTTCCAAGCACTTTAACGAGCTGGAAAGGCCAATTGCTCGACAATGTTTTCATATTTAACGACTCTGAAAAGGGTTTAAAGGAGACTCAATTTTGAGGAACGAGGGGTGTCTAGGGTAGCAACTGGTTTTGGGTAAAATTGGAACTTCTCAAAACATGGTGATTCTGTAAAGAGGCTAGCTAACAAGACCACTCGTCGCAGTTGTTCCTCAAAAAAGGGTAAACAACCAAGTGGAAGTGTATGATCAGCCAAAAGAATGGAGGTGATGGGAGGTACACAACCAAGGTTCAAAAGGCTGATAGAACAACAATCACAAAGGTTAATTACTCCAGGTGGGTTCATTTTTTAACAAGCTTGAACCATGGGGGAACCATGCTCGGTTTTAGTTTTTAGTTTTTTTTCTTTTTTCTTTTTATGCAAGCTCGAAATGACAAAACTAAAAAGCTAGAAGGCTAAAAAGCTAAAAAGCTAAAAAATGAAATTGAAAAAGGTTTGCATGCCCCCAACCTGGTGAAAAGGAGAGTCTCCAGTAGCCATATGGAAACTTCTGAGGTTAGGTAGGATGGTTTCATCTATAGAATAGACAAAATACTTCCTTGGCTTTGTCCGTAGAATAGACAAAGGTGAATGGTGTGTCAGACCAATCACATAACCTTCAGGGAAACCATGTTAGGTAGGATGGTTTCGTCTGCAGAATAGACAAAACATTTCCTGGGATTTGTCCACAGAATAGATGAAGGTGAATGGTGTGTTAGACCAATCACATAACCTACAGGGAAACTTATCTTTTCAGCTGGGTTCATCCACAGAATAGACAAGGGTGCATGCCCCCTAAACTTTGTTACATTCACCAGACTACTCCCGACAATCAGGTGGATGGAATGAAGGTTTAAGAGACACTCTCAATGCAAAAGGACCATGTAGGGATGATGTTTGACTTGGAGCTATGCTTGAACCAGGAAATGAAAGCTAGTAAATAGTGACAATTTTCCCTTTATGTGGGAAGCACATCACTCGGAAGAGTATTGAAACAATCGTTTCCATGTTATAAACATAGTCACATCCAAGGAGTAGATTGTAATCTAATGGTCCTGGGACTACCATCACGTTCAAGTGAATGGTTTTCCTTCCCAAAGTTATCGGTAACTTAGGAATGATCCCTAATGGTCGGTTGGTTCCTTTGTTAAAGCTTGACAGATTCTGTGTAACAGACATAAGCGATGGCGAACCAATCGCTTTCCAAGCAGTCGAGGAAAGGATACTCACTCATGCCCGCTCATCTATGATAGCGCCAAACACAATCATTTTGTAAAGGCAGGATCTTGCTAGTCGATTCCAATTAAAGGAAGTGACTAGACTGCTTGGAGGGGGCACCGAATAAATGGAAGAAATAACCCCTTGATTTATGAGAACTGGGGGATTTTCCTCTGGTTGTGAAGGAACGAGCGGATTTCCCCCAAGTTCATCAGACTCTGAAGTGACAAAAAGAATTTGAACGGTATCATTCTCACTCTCTTTGGGAAGGATTTGATCTTCTGAAGGTAAAAACGGGTCAAATATCACCTCGACTTGTTGCCTCTAGTTAGTTATAGACTCATAAGATTAACTCTCAGTGAGAGGCATTTCGACCAATGGTTGATTTAAGTAAGCCAGTTCTTCAACTAGTAAAGGACTTGGGGAGAGTTTCCTGTAGCCATATGGAAGTCGCTGCAGTGATGCAGGACGGTTATCCAATACTCTTTTGGCTTCATCCAAAAAGGGACAAAGGTGAAGGTGATGGTTCCCTTCACATAACTTACATGGAAATCTAACCCTTCTCATATGTTCATGAACTTTACTATCACTAGTTGAAGGTGTGTTATCAACATGATCTCTAGTAGTTGATGACATAGGATGGTGTGAATGGGGAGACCATTCTCTCAAGCTCCGAGGAAAGCAAGGACAGTCTCGAGAAAAATGGTCACCCGCACAAATCATGCATGGATATTCGGCTTTGGAAAGTCTAGTGTTCGGATTTTCTCCAGATGATGCATGGTTGCCCCCTTGCTGAATTGGCTTCTTCTTCTTCTCCTTCCCTTTCTTCTTTTTCTCAGTCACCTGGTTATTAGCATCGCTACTTTCACCAAGCGAAGAGGAAGAAAGGGAGGGAGAAACAAACAAAGAAGAAGGCGAAGGGTAAACTTCAGTATCAACTGGATGCTGATTCGATTGCGGTGGAAACATGGGATTTTGAACCACAGAGGTTGAGAATAGACATACCGGCAGGCCAATTGTAATTCTCAGAAGGGACAATGTGGCCATATACAGAGCACCAATATTTCCCCAAGAAGAAAAAGGGTTAGGATTCCCCTCAAAAGGGATTCCTTGATTGGTGGATTCCAGATTTGTCTCCATATATCGCAACCTCATATTAACTAAGGAACATGGATGTTATTTTGAATTCAATTAATTTTATTGACGCTTTGACACAACTTTGTTTTTCAGTTTTTAAGAGTCGAGAAAAACCTAAAGATGACTCTAGTCCCATTTTATTTTTAATGAGCCTGAAGTGACAAGTTCTCAGATGGACCTTTTCTTTGAAGAGTCGAAAATGAATGAAAGTGACTACTCTCGAAAATCTAGATAGAGGGATTACCAAACCAATCACAAAACTGCAATATACACCTTAGTGATAAATTAAAGAGAAATTACCAAGGACTTATGTACGACAGTCAATCTTCCCGAATGTTGTGTTCAGTGCATTGCGATCGATAGGGCGGCAGACTCTGTTTCTTAAGGATAAAGGATATAAGCCTATTGTGGTCTCCCAATATATACTTGATGGTACAAGAAGCACAAGTCTCTGCTAGCACTTGTCGTATCAAGGAGGAGGAATCACCCAATCTTCAATGAAAACGATAGTTACTATTTTTTACGACGCTGGAACACGTCTCTAGCCTAGACTTCTAGATGTGTTGCGTTAGGTTCCAAAGAGTTGTTAGGTTCATTGAGATTTATTTTAGAGTTGATCTTGTTTAAAGTTTTCCTTTTAATGGCTCCCCGCATGATTTTGATTTAAAATTCCTAAAATGAAATCTACAATGATAAACAATCGTTGTTTATTTTGAGCAATGAAAATCCTAGCTACTAGGGAAAGAAGATTGCAATTCTTTCAAACAAAGAGCAAAGAGTACACACTAATGCACTTTCCTAAATCATTTTTCACACACAAACTAAATGCAAATGCAAATGCATGTATTTTTTTTTCATTCCCCTTAATGTGAAAAATTCCAAAAGGGAAAAACAAATGTAGCAAAGATCTGAAATATTTTACTCAAAGCGACATTTTGACAATTTCTTTTCAAAATAGATAGGAAGACTAAACAACACTTTTCAATTTCGAATAGAAAATGCTTTCGACACTTTGAATAAGGACAAAGCAAACCAAATACTTGAAGAAAAGTTCAATCGACTATTCAAGGAAGGAAGACTCAACGACACTTCTCTTTTTGACACAAAACGACAATTACGGCACTTTTTGTACCAAAGCAATAGATCGATTTAAGCAACTTTTCGACAAAGGATTGCAAATGATGGAAAAATACACAAAAACATTTACTAATCCTAATCAATGGAGGCTGATCTATGTGATGCAAGAAGGCTTCAGTAATGAGGCATTGTTCATAAGCAGTAAATCAACTAAACAAGACTAAAACAAGGACAAAACCCCCAAATTTCTAGAATGGAATAGGTTCAGTCAACCATCGCATCTGGGCTTCATAGAAACAGGGATGCATCGCACCTACTACACTCGAGAAGTGTGATTCATACTGGTTCACAGTGACAGATAGTGCGATGGGCCAGGGAGTGCAACTGAAGTGGTTTTTGGCACAAATTTGTAGCTATTTTCAGTGAGTTAAGCTGAGCTATGATGGACAGTAAAGAGGAAAGTATAGAGGCAAGTCTTGAGAGGTTACTGGGCTACCAAAAGGGGATCTAGAATTCTTGTAAGTCAAATGTTTAATTCATAAACTAAACCAGAGGTTGATTGAAGCAAAATTCGTCTACTATGCAATTGCAGAGCAAGAGCAGTTCGAAGGCTACTTGGCTGACTTAAGGCTTTGTCTATAGTTCATAAAATAAACAACAACAAACAAACATCTATTCGATCCCCAGTGGAGTCACCATTTTTTTCTAGGAAAACTAGTGTCTTTTCGATCGACTAGCCCTCTAGGTTTGGTAGCGACCCTAGAAACAATAGTTCAAAGTAATTCAACGATTTCTTCTATGCATAATAGATAAGAGAAAGATGAGAGGACCAACCTGGAACTTCCGCTTAATCCTTTGCTTGATATTTCTCGCCCTTGACAGAGCTCGCAACTCCTCTCCGTACTTATCTCGCTTGAAGAGTACCTGTAGAAACAAAGTAGCAAAGAACCATCAAAGCATCTTGATCTATTGTAACATAAACACTACAGAATCATATATATATATAATGAACATACAATGGCATTCAAAAATAATAACATTCACAAGTGCATAATTATATGGAAGAAAACTTGAAGAACTTTATTAAATAGAAGGGAGAATTACAGCCCAGTTCTATGATCCAGCATCATCCTCTTAGCATCACTCCCTCTTCACCTCATCAAATAGCAAGATCACACCAACAATACAATGCTCTTATCTCAAATACAAACTATCATCACTTCCTTGCAATTCACAATACTCCAGCCTCTAGATCTCTTAGATGAGGGATCCATTTATAGATGTGTCAAAGGGTGTGAGTCATCTCTGGGGTTTTGATTAGTGTCATTCCACTTGTTACAATTGGTTCCACTTGGAGATTTCTTTGATCTCTTACTCATCCCTGGGCGAATTTAGA